>JBCFXI010001924.1:0-35193 GCA_038496175.1 Ampulex compressa | reverse complement strand
AGAGAGAGAGAGAGAGAGAGAGAGAGAGAGAGTTAGACCGCTGAAAGTATTAACCCTTTCCTTACAGCGCCCATGACACGTGAGGCGGTCGCTGCATAGGAAAAAAAAAGACAAACTGCTCTATGCCGGTTTTACGTTTTACCGGTATTACTGGTTCTACACCGACTATTCTATTTCTAGAATTTTCTACGGAATCCGTACGCCAGAAGCCTTTGGCAGAGCTTATCGCGATTTCGTCCAATACATATCTTACAAATCGCACCGCAGAAATAAGCGTGGTAGTAACCTGAATTGAATCCACGATCCTCGCGGATAACCCTTCTAATAGGACGTAAGTGTAGCATCTTGTTAGCAAGGGAGTTAATTCGCCAGACGGACCACCCGAAGAGCTCTTACGAGGATAACAACTCGCCGATGAGATCCCTGGCCTCCCACGGCTCGATTTTAGACCTGCGTATATCGCCAATCCATCATAGATAATTTATAGTGCACGTTACGGTTGCTCCCTGGCATCGTGATAAATTACAGAAATACGATATTTACGCTTTACGAGCGCTCATGAGTTAGCGGGCTGGCCTGGTAAGAGCGAGGCAATCGACACGTTCGATTGCAACTGTTCTGTAAGGTCGCGCGTTTTGCAAAGAGACACTATAGCGAAATTATTCGTACAGTAAATAATTGTATAGCACCCCATTCATATAGTAAAGTAATTCATTGAATATTCCATTGAATATCGATCAGTTTTGATTGAAATATTTTGATGGAATATATTTGATTTGATTGAAATACCGATTCGTGAGATCACGCGAAACGATAAGAGCGCGCCTTTAATTTTTAGCAGGAGAACAGAACACACTAAAGACCGAACCATCGTACTTATAAGGATAAGTAATATGAAATTATAATATTATAAAAACGGTGAATTTTATGGATTAGGTTGAAATTAGCTTTCGATGCATATTACGTATATCTTAAATGCACTGTAATGTAATCCTAATGTAATACCTTCATATTGATTTACGTGGACGCGATTAATCGCAGGAGCGACAATTTCATCAGGAGCGATGTAATCTACGGGCCTCGTTGAAGTAACATCGGGACGTCATACGAGGAAAACAGCCCGACGATAAGGTCCTTGACCTCCCGAGGCTCGATTTTCGGCTCGTGCGCCCGCATGCCGCCGCAATTTGCGCTGATCGTGCGCAAGATTGCGGCGCAAACGGCGGTGGTATTGCGCCAGAACGTAGCGCCGGGGATTTCACGCGGTGGCATTTGGGAAATGCAAATTCCGGGGCTGACATTTCGTCCAGGCGTCGGTAGAAACGCCAGGGTGGTGAAAAAAGATTCTAATTCCAGGTGGAGAAGAATAATATTCTTCGATTATTCGAAATCACGTTTGATTATGGAAGTATATTGATAAGCATACCGAAACAAACGATTGTATTTCTACATTTTGTATTTGATCTTATATTGAATATTTTTTGGATTTTATATTTTAATATTTTGTATTATATTCTGGTACTGTCATTTTTTATTGTTTTTGGAATTTACATTTTTATCCACCGCCGCGCGTTATCGAGCAAAGGAATGCTCTGATATTTCAATGACTAATTTCTGAATTTCTCTTGTGCATTTTGACTAATTTCAATCGTCGATGACTAATTTCTGAATTTCTCTCGTGCATTTTGAAATTTGACATTGGAAATTTTGACATTTGCTACCAACATTTTTCCACGAACTGAACGATAAATGTGCAACAAAAGAAGCTAAAGTAACGTCGCAAAAAATTTTATTACAAACCTGCCAATTATCCTCGAGTTAAGCATATTTCAAACGGTATATTTAAAAAGAGACTAAACCTTCCTATACAATGACACACTTCGAAATTTCTCAGCGTGTTAAACACTGAGAATCTATGTCAACCGAGTTCTTATACTTAAATTTTACGACGGCCGAGCAATTTGTGCAAACGACGCGCGGAATTAGATCATACGTTTGAACGAACCGCGAATGCGTTGAAGTACCGTTTCAAAATACTCCACCGGGAATACATTGCCTTTGTAATCATTTGCACATCCCCGAGTTTGATCAATAACACTAAAATCGCCTGGATGGAAACTGTGACGATTTGGGCAATCGGCATTACACGACACGTGCCGCATATTGACTCCACAAACACAATGACACGGAAGGCGAGTTGAAGTCACAAAACCTTGAATGGAGTACGATCTGATATCGAACAAAGTGCGCTTCGCTAAGAACGATTGTTCATCCATCGCCAAGGTAAACTCGTTCGATACAAAGCTGTCTTTCGCAATTAATCAATTCGCTGAACATGAATTATAACCTTTACTTGCGTCATAGAAAACACTCAGTGTGCCGAAAATTGTTATTCACTGTATACACTCGTCTATTGTTCAACGTTCATTGTTTGTCCTGAGCAGACGTCGAACTTCACGAAGTAAACCCAGAAAGGTTTTGGAAAGTTTAATTTCTCGATTCAAAACAGGAATACGGGGCGATAAGACTTCAGCATCGATCATGCTAACGCTTAAAAACATCTTGCTTAAGTGTTACTCTTTGTTTATCAGAGATACTGCAAAGTAAGCAGGAGTCAAACAGAATTGATATAATACTTGCTTAGATTAAGCTGCTCTGTAATACTAAAACCAACTTTGAAACGATGTATTTTCAAAGATTTTTTATGATTTTGTTGCAACGTATAGATGGATATATTAATTTATTGATTTTCCTGTTTTGTCCCCTTTTTCTATGAGAATTTATTTAGCATTTTTAGACATGTCTGAGAAGTGACTGATAAGCTAAGTATTGAGGTGCTCCATGATTCTGGAGGAGTTCAGATCTTACCATCCATTTTAAATCACCAGTCAACTCCTCTTCGAATATATCGCGAAGATTAGCTTTATGCAACCCAATTCTGCGGTTCAGTAACTTAATTATCACTGTTATTGCCAGATAAGCCGGCGCATTGATCCTTACATCGTTTATTACGACAACGTGTGACTCCTGAATAAAGATTGCTCGCGAGCTATCTGGTACCAACTCCAATATCTAGTGTCATCGGCCGACGCGGATCTGGAAACTTTCGATAACTACGAAAACACTTATTTTCGGCCGATGTAAACACGCTCTGTCGCTGAAGATGACGCAGGTCCATTCTCATAAAAAATCAGAGGTTTTATAAGGATATCGCACTTCAAATTCACCCTTTTGCAAACTAAATTTATCTTTCTATATATCAAATATATCCTTTTGGAAATCAAGTTTCTTTTATCGAAGAGGTGTGTTCGGAAATTAAATAATGCGCGAGGAATATTTTGACTAATTCTTCAAATAATGACCACTTGTTTAATTTGATTAATAAAGCTCCCTCGTGTTGCAGCGGGAGAACTGTTATAGATAAATTTGCACACATGTTTTACTATAAACAAGCATTCTACGTCATTTCATGTTAATTTATATTATTCCATGGTCAAGCATTATTATATATTATGTATGATTTTTTCATCAAGATAATGACTGTACATCGAGTACCTGTTCGTTGCAGTGCAAAAACTTGAATTCGAAGGGTAAAAAAAATGAATTTGGGGCACAAAACCTGTAAATCAATTGACGGAGTGTCGGTCCAAAGAATTGTGCCGAGCGTATCCGTAACAAGGCTTTTCTCGAGTCCCCGGAAAGCGGACAGGGAACGATAATGGAGTTTAATTAAAACGTCTGTGTTCATTGCGTCGACCCAGATGGATGTCATAAATTCTCATCGGCGGCGGAACTTCGGTAATTGGATCTTGCCGGTATAATAATTCGATAGTATAACCGACACAACGTCGGGGATTATTAAGTAGATCCGAAAGCGTTCGTTTTTTTTTTCTTTTTTCATTGGCAAGAATACAATCGCATTGTTTCTCATTCCTTTTAATTTCCATTGGTACGAGTAGCGTCATGAGAAAAATGCTATACCAAGATTAATTCGCTATTGAGAACGTACGTTGGTAGTGTCCGATACTAATTCTCCTAGTAATTATTTTTATCGCATTAACGGTTAAGGTGAAAGCAACAACGAGAATAATACGATATCTGTCGCATTGAGACACAGAGAGAAAGCATCAGAGAAAGCATCGCGGAGTGAACAAGAATCACGAAAGAAAAACGATCCTTACATGAAATAATGACCGGTGGAATTCATATCGAAAGTGCGTCAAATATGAGGATAACGAATGTAAAACGAAGAAATTAATGGACAAATACAATGAATACTCGATCTTTCGATTAAAGCATATATATATATTTTTCCACGAATACTAAATATTTCCATATATTCCAAGGGAGAAGAATTTTACATTTCCCAACTGGTTACACCTTCGAATATCCGTTTTATGAAGTAACAGGGCAGATAAGACGGAGCATAAATACACACACAAGGACACGTAACAAGACCAAATGTTGGCCTACTTATGTCGAATCATTAGTTAAACGACAATGGCATTATGTAAACCCATTCGTTTGAGGACACTTCGGCATTAGCAGTGGCCATTAAGTGATTATGATATATGTGCTTTCCGCGCTCCGTGTAAAACAACCTCAAACACGGCTCAAACCTGCTTGCGACTCGAACGATAAGTCATCGGGTGCAAAAACAAATATTCCAACGATGTCCCAGTGTATTTTATTCATCATAAAGACAAAGTGGATGGAGAAAGATAAATAAAATCCACGAGGAAGAAGCGAGGTATACGAAGCCAGCCAATGCGAGCAAGCACGTTCGTGACTGTGGCCAAAAGGGACGCGCGACACGTGATTCCACGTCCCCAATTGCTCGTAAATAATCTTCTACGGGCGCAGGATCGCTCGAAAAAGCGTGCGCGCACGATTAATTGAGGGAAAGTGGTGGACGCTAAAGGGGAAAAAATGCCGGGGCAGGGAATCATCTCAGCCAAATATCGTCGTCGAGCTCGGCCACGCCCGATCTCATTTCTCCATTTTCGTCTCCTCCCGAGGCGGCGCCATTTAAGGGCTAATCACGTTCGCGTAAAATCGCGCTCAACCGACCGCGAAATCGGGTCAATCGAAATTATTCGAGTTTTCCATTTCGCATATTTGGCGGCCTGCCCTTATTGGACGGCTACTATCGTTTCATAATCACGATGATTTATCGTTCCCCTTTGATCGTCGCTGCTTCCATTGTATTATAATTTTTTTCCTCTTTTTCCTTCTTCTTTTTTTTATATATATATATATCTATTGAATTTAGTTAGACGTTTATTTCACCTTGGAATTACACGCTCGGCGTTATTCCTTATACTCGAGATGCGCTGGAGCGATTAATCCCTACATCAATCCAAGGAGACAATCGTGTTTCAGATTTGACGAAAATTGTTAAAATTAATTTATTTTATTGGCGAAAATTGTGTTAAAAATTATTCTAAATATTTAATAAACTAATTATAAGTACGAGAATTATGAGTATTAATTAATTATGTAATAGTTAATACATAAATTAATAAGTAATTAGTATTAACTAATTATGCGTTCGTCGATCAATACGTAAATGTCCTGTCGAAGTCCGACAGTTTTATCTCTCTCGAACGATCAGCTAAACAATATCGTCAAATTAATGCTATTAATTAACAAATGAATCCAAATTAAGCTTTCTAATAAGTAACAAATTAATGCAAATTAAGCTTTCTAATAACTAACGAATTAATGCAAATTAAGCTTTTCGCGAGAGTGCTATATAATGAGCGTACGCATTAACCAACACTCTCATCAAATTAATGCTATTAACAAATAAATCCAAATTAAGCTTTCTAATAAGTAACAAATTAATGCAAACTAAGCTTTCTAATAACTAACGAATTAATGCAAAGTAAGCTTTTCGCGAGAGTGCTATATAATGAGCGTACGCATTAACCAACACTTTCGATGAGGTCGTTAAAGAAATCCAAGGCACTCCAGAACCTTAACCGAACTTTGCGCGATAAATCCCCTTCTCGTTTCCAGCGCGTTATTTCCCTGCATCCCGTATAAGGCGTCGCCGTATTAGCGGCCGCTAATTGCAAGGGGCCTGAAATTAATTGTTAAACGTGCTCATCGGGTGGCGATTATCATTGCGGTGCAGCGATATCCGCATTCTCCCGGTTCGACGATAAGTTCCATCGAGGCCGATGATAAGCGGGGCCGTATTCGCGGCAAACGGAAGTAAAGCGACGAGGGTAATTAGAGCAGGGAGTCACGGCTAAACGGACGGTCTCTATTGAGGTGTAATTACGCCGAGGTGCAATTAGCAAGGGTTACGGTGCCGTAGTAGGTAGAGGCTTGGACTTCCACGCGAATGACCTGGACTGGAATCCCGTCTATTACCACTCGATTTTTTTTCGTTCGATGTACGTGCCGTAGACAGTTATGCATCGAGCAATGCACCTCGCATTATAAGTCCCGAAGCGGATGATCCGTGTAACCATCGATATAAATCGATCTTCGAAAATGTCGAAAGTTCTCGAAAATGTAAGATCGTTGATATATATATATATAATGAGCAGTGGGATTTTTAAGCGTAAATTTTGAAGTTAAATAGCGCGTATTATTTTGGTAGTTTAAAGTAACTTTTTTCTAGAAGATCATTCGTAATGTTTACAATTGGCTATTTTGTTGAGATCCTATGTTTTACGATAGACGATTCTAAGGTGTCTGAAGACAAGAGGATCTTTATGGAATTTTAAGAATGCGACGCTCCGCATGGTCGAGCGTGTAAACGTTAGTTTGTTGCGCACGAATTTAAAGGTATTACCGAATTTGTAGTACGCGCTCGTAATTTCAAAGGCCTGCAGACCCGCAGCTCGGCGCAAACTCCCCTTAGAGCCCAGATCCGTACGTGCTCACAATATTAACATTTATTCTCCGAAATCCCATAAAACCAGCGCGATTACCTCTTTCCAGAAAACCGAACGTCGAATTACGTGACTTCGGGGAAGCGAATTACACCTCGCTGTGCCCGATGCCGGGATTCAATTTGCATACTTGGGCGAGATCAAAGGGAGCCCTGTGAGTATCCACCTTCGTGTTTGTATCCACTTTTCGGAAAAGTTTCAGAACACTTGTCAGCGACGTGAAAATGTTAGAGTCTTTCGAAACCGCACGATTTATTTACTACCTTATTTTTAGATACGTTCACTAAAGGTTTCTGGAACGTCCGCAACTTATAGTTAAGTGTCTATTTTTTAGAATATCGAAAAATGAGTTCTGGGATGATCACCGTGTTAAGTAAACAACGAATGGAAGGAGACTCTTCGAGAAGACATTATTGAAATAAGGACGCGGTCGGTTGATTTATCCGGTTGAAGTTATTCAGGAAAAATCTTATCCTTTCGATTTTCACCACTTTCACCGCGAATACTTCCATCGACTGTTTAATGCCTCGTTATATCGACATCGTTGCAACTTTTCATATACCATTTCACTCTATTCTCCTTTATTTGTATAATTATATACACCGTAACTTAAAACATGCGCGTCCTAAGGTCGCGCCAATATAAAAATCCAGAGAACATCAATATGTGGAGAGCGATTTTTCCAATTTCATACGCCTTAATTCGCAAAACTTTGATTTGACTGGTGGCCGGTACCTTTGTTAGGAACCAGGGGTAATTAGCACCGATACAATTTTAATGAGCCACGGACGGCCGCCTAGGCCGTTTCGATTAAACATTCACGTCACATGCATCGGCAAATGGGTATGTAGGTGATAGAAACTTTTTTCCACGTGCAGCACGCCCGATGACTCACTTCGGCGTGCATCGCCCGAGAAATCGCTTCTGCATCCTGATCGGTGCACGATTTCCACGAAACGGCTGATTTCACTCCCTTACAAAACGCTTCCGCTTTTTTTTCTTGCCCGCTTAAATCAGCTCCGACGGTTAATCGGGGCCCAGGATCGATGGGAATGACCGCGAATGCGCGCGTATTTCGAAACTGAGGCGATAAAGCTCCTTGATCTTATCAGAATTCCGTCACCATTATCTCGCGGATGCTTCAAATATTTGTACAACGGCCAAGTTCAATTGCTCGTAAATTATGCTCGCTGTACAAAGGTAATTTCTTTGATTCTTTACGACCAATTCCTTTTTGACGCGCCGCTGACGCAACGGTTTACCTCTTTTTTTTTTGTACTCTAAAAGCTCGAGTGAAGATCTCATACCCGATGAACGTACGCTTAGATAATACCTTATATTAATGTTTTATAAATTCGTATCTTATAATCGTAGGTAATTCTTTAGACTCCCTGTGAAAACCTTGTTATATACATCTCTTCGTAAATAAAAAAACTCTCCGATTATTCCTCTAGTCTATTACAAATACAAACACATATTGATCATCAAACCAAGATCAGACCTTTAACAAGCGGATCCTTGCTCAAGCAAGGACCTTCCCAATAATCTCCATATAGTCCAATCAGATTTCACGCAATCGTTATTCCAGTGCTGTGTATCGAAAAAAAAATAAGAAAAAAACTAGGCAAATCTCAGATCGTCGAATTTTTCTACGATCATTCGCGCATTGCAATGCATACACACAATCTTCTCTGCTTCGTGGATTCACTTTCTCTCCTGCCTCCCTCGATCCTCGGCTAACATGACACATGGCCAACGGTGAAGGAGCATTCGTCGATAGGAGATTGTCTCGCGGTCTATCGAACCGTAGATTTCCCGGGCTTGATCGACGGACTGATTGAAAACCGGTGAAAGTCTACCGGTGGTTCTCTTTATTCTGGTTTCATTGCCGACAGCCCCGCCGATTTCTTTACGCAGACGGTTTAATGCAACAGCGACGACAGGCCTCCAACCTTTTGGAATCCGCGACGCTTCTCTCTCTCTCTCTCTCTCTCTCTCTATCTATCTATCTATCTATCTCTCTATCTATCTATCTATCTATCTATCTATCTATCTATCTATCTATCTCTCCATCTATCTATCTATCTATCTATCTCTCTTTCTCTCTTCCATTGATTTTTTCTCGCAAGAGATCAAACGAGGCCTCGTCGATGTCGTGTGTGTCAAACGAAAGGAAAACGGGCGAAAATCCACTCTCGCGTCTTCTTTGATCCTGCGTAAGACGGCTATGTTCCAGGAATATCCAGGTTTTTTACCAGTGTATTTTTTTTTCTTACACGAGAGAGGAGGAAAGTATAGGTTGGTTAATTTATACGGCGATTGTGGGTGTGGATATATTTGGCGTGGTACAAAATGAAGTTTGTATTATGCTTATGCTGTGTTGTGATATAAGTGGTGACGTCCTTTTAAGCGAACGTTTATACCGATAATCTGTGGCGGATGGAAAATGTTTAAATTCGATTTGCCTCTCTTCTATGGTTGCTTTGTGATATGTAAAATTTTACACGAGACTGTATATGATATATGATATTACGTAAGAATAAACGTGGAAGTATAACATTGAGAAGCATTGTGAATATTTCAATGTCTAATGTTATCACCATATTCAACTTTTTCCTCGAAACAGTTATGTAATATTACATAGCAAAATTTAAGAAACAATATTATAAAAAGGCCTCTAATAAAGGAACCAATGATCCTTAGCGTATTATCTTGAATATCTAAGTACAAAGATATTTAAAAATGCACACTTGTACATTTCTACTCTACTCACTAGACCACTCTGAAAGAATAAATAAATTCTGAATCCACATGCAGAAGCAAACGAGTAAAACTACTCTCAACAGCCAGCATAGTCTCCACACGTTATCAATCTCTTCCTTCGAGCCTCATTTTGCGTATTCACAGAATCGGTTTTCCCTCGAGGGCGTTAAAAGTGTATTAAAATTGCGTTGCTAAAGGCATTAAAATTCGTACGGCCCGTCTCTGAATGGAGACGAATCGTATATCTCTGCCAGGCTGCGAAGCGCAGAGGCCGGGCTCTCGGCGTCGAGAGGAAGAAAAAACCATCCTTCATCCAGTTCGTGTCTTACTTAGTAGGTCGGATCGATTACCCCCCCGTGTGCTCGAAAACAAGATTAATCGCGGCCGTACGCGCTGCAACGGCATATTTCGTGTAAAGATAAATTGCATCCAAGGCGCCCTGGCAGCTCCCGTCGATCGGCTAAGAAAAAGCACCGAGGAATCGCAACGTCTTACTGCCGCGCCACTTCCTTTCCACGGGCCACGAAATTCCTCGAGAGATTTCGATAAAGCCCTTACAAGCTGGTGATCCTTGAATCTTAACAAAAATAAGTATACCTGGTAGAAATAAATACTACCTTAATGGTTCGTGGATTTCCACGAATGCTGCTGATAATGGTTTTATAGGTCTGAAGTTTAGAGATGTCGAACTGCGCGGATGTTTTTGATAATGGATTTATTATTCGTGATTTTTTCGTTCGAAGAGATATTAATGTATTTATTGGTGAACATGTGGATCCTTGATTTTAAAGTAATTTGCAGTGAGAAACTCAGGTACGAGATTTATAATTGCAACGCCCAGCTGGCGTGAGTTGAATTTGTTAGATTTTTTCCTTTCCACGTGTTTGAAACTGACTTTCTATAGAATCGCCATGGACCGTAACAAATTGCTGCGAGAGAGAATTAAAAAAGCATTCGAGTAAATTCAAGCAGTAATTGGATGTATAACGCGCAATGAGATTGAAGAGGCTCATTTTAGACACACGTGGAAACAAATACGAATAGTCTAAACAGAGGACAAAATCATTTATTCCAGAATAGAGCCCAATTGCAAGCACGTGTATCCCCTTTATTTCCTTCCATTTTCAAGCATCGACTCAATTCCCAAAGTGCCGTTAACAAATCGCAATTTCATAAATAACTAATTATCGACATAATCAATCAGAGTCGAAGTATTGCCAGAGCTAAAGATACAGTTTTTCTCCGCGTCGACAGAATTTAATCTTGCATATATAATCTCGATGCTGCCCCGCTCGATGCCACTGTTCGCGTGAAGTAATACCTTGCTGCCAATGGAAATTCGCGCCTCTATCTGCCAAATCCTCGCGAGTAGCCGAGGATATTTTGCGATCGCCGCCGTCGTCGTCATCGCGATATACTAACATTGTAATAACAGATTGCGCAATGAGCGCTGCTCAAAAGTCGATATTATACTACCGGCTCTGTTCCACCGACGCGCGATTCTCGGAGATCCTTGAACGCGCGATGATTTCGCCGAAGGCGGGATTAAACCGACAGCATTTTCGCGCCGGCACGAAATTAGCATAGCCGTTCCCAAATTCGAAAGGGGTTAAGTCACTTTTGCCTGTCGGATGTTAAAACAGCTGGGTGTGCGCCCGAAATTTGAGATTTTCTCCTCGAGGATGCACGACGATTATTCTATCTTTGCGATGGTGCGAATGAGATTTGAATTTGATTTGATTTGAGCGAGAAAATTGTTTTTTTTTTTTTTTGGAGAAGAAACAAGAATATAATATGGCAAACAATAATTACAAGATAAATGTAAAAAAGGTTAATGACCAAAGTAGGCGCGCCTCTTATTTTAATATAAAAAAAATTCTTTTTTTACACTTTGTAGCCCAATGCCAGTTTCATTCATAACACACTTGTTATCTTTTATATATAGGTATTTGTGATTTCCAGGGATTTTGGATAAATGGGTTATTAACGCTGGAATTATTAGCTCCAGCCAAAATCTTTTTAATAAAAACTTCATGCCTCGCAGTGATAGCATAGTATTTCTGAAATAACATAAAATACGAATAGAGAAAACTCTACTTGTTAAATACTTGAGTAATATCCGAAAAGATTTAACTTAATTCTGGAAAGTAGTGAGTATAATTTTTATCGGCGAACAAAGTAACCAACGGACCATTACGATAATCTCGAATGCACGTGACTTATCGATAAAACCATAAATATTATTTCACAATCATTACTTCGATAATCACTTCTTCAAAGTAACATTTTTCGTGCTAAATCTAAACGTTGTCCCTGAAGTTACAAGCACATCCATGAATGAACAATGGTCGAAGCGTAAAGGTTTAAAAGGAATATTGCTATTCGAGGATCGATTTAAATGCAGAGGAAAACCGCAAGACGGATAAAACTCTAAATCATTTCCAAGGTATTTCCTAAACCTGTTACCACATTGCGTACGGGTGACGAGATATCTCGTTTTCAGGTTTCTTCGATTCGATCGACGATTTGAGGAACTAAAAATAGATTTTCTCGTTACGTTACCATGGTAACGAATCTCGTATTCTCCTAGCAAATTGTTAAGAATACTTTACGTGAATATACAACCCAATGCAAATTAAAAAAGGTTGGCAAGGAAGTACTTTCGGTTTTCAAATCGCACTTGGTTCAGTATTTTGCTTACAAGCACCAAAAGTTTTATTATCGCGGAATTTTGAATTTGTCAGAAAGATAGCAAAAGGCTGTTGAAAAAAATACAAAATACATCGTTGATTGAACTTTATTATTAACACTATTCCTACCAGCCATTTTCCAGACTTGTTTAAATGTACTAAGTATATCCTTAAAGAAAAAGAGGGCGAAGAAAAAATTTCGATACATTAATTTATCGATCCTTACGCTGCAAGAAAATAGCGAAAAATCTCGAAAGTGACCGCGTCTGGAAATTCTACAGTTCTTCAAAAAAAACGCTGACCAGTCGTGGTAGAAATAGTATTAATATAAAAATATGACTTTTGTTTCACACTTCAAAACCGAAATTACTTTCTCGCCAACTCAATATGTATCGTATAAAATGTTTCTGGAGCGCCCAAAAATGTGCGCGCCTTGGATACGCGTTGAGCGACCAGAGCGCAGTCCTCGACGTGTTCCTATTACTCCACTCTGATCATCGAGCATCGCCTTCGATGAAGAAATAACGAGTCCTCGGCGGTATCAGACGCCTAGTACGTTCTTGATAAACGACATCTCGGACGCCATCGATCGGCGTTACGTATGATTACCCGATACTCGGAAGTCAATAAGGACTTCGAATTGCAGCACGATTACGTTGCACTCCCGATGCAATAAATAATTTGGTCGAATTATCCTCGGAAGCGTACAAAGCGAGGCCCCGAGCGGTACGACTGCAAGAGGAATATCGTAACAGGCCTTCGCTGTGAAGGATTAAGATCAAGCAGGCAATGACAAGCCGATCCGTGGATCCTTATTAAAAGCAAGATCTTAAATCATCATTGACACGGTGTAATTCGGATCTAAATCATTTTTCGACGTTCCACGTAAAAAGGCGAGCCGCCAGGATTTCACGTCGATCCGCCAAGCGGGATATGCTGATACCTGTGAAAAGGGATGGACAAGAAAATTCGGAAATTAATGGCTGTTGGGTAAAAAGTTCCAGACGTACAATTAAGCGGGATATCATTTCCGTACGACATTGCACGTGCATTCGTGCTCTTGTATATAGATATAAAAGATACGAGTGTACGTTTATTCATAGATATTACGGGATAAATGGCGGATAAGAAGAAAATAGTTGAACGCGATATTAAGAAAAAAGCGCGACGCAGGGTTTATACAGAATTACACGCTTGGAAAATGGCGCTCATGGCGGATGTACAGATCGATTGAAGATGCGACTGTGTCCAGCATTAAATACTTTGGCACAGCCGTATAATATAACCCTATAATATATTTATAGATACAGCGCGTATGGGCGCAGAGCGTAAGGAAAATCCGGTTAAAAAGTGTATTACGTTGGAACGAGGTTTAATCGGCGCAACATAGTTCAACGTCTGTAAAGCGTTGTCTATTCATGAAACGAATACCTGAACATCGGTAGACGCGATATACGTAATCGGGCGCGCATGCAAATTGCTAGGCGAGCGCTTATTAAAATTACGCTCGGCGTAAAATTAAGTGCCGCGGCATCTCAATGATCCGCGCACGCCTGTACATCAGCATCGTGCATTCACAAAAACGCGCATGCGCAGGGCTGAGAAACTCGTTAGCATAAACACGGCTTCGTTGCCGATATAATACACCGAAGTGGGATAATAATCGCTTTTCAGAGGATTTTCTCGTTCGCTGTGTATCTTGATTTCAACTAAAGCAACGTACATCTTAATACCAAAACCGGGAAATCGATCAAAATCGCGAATCCACGATCTTATACGAGAATACCCCAAAATTATAAAATATAATATCATATAAATAATATAAATACAATACAAAAATATAATACAATATATAAATTTTTACTTTTATTCACTTATATTTACTTATATATATTTATTTATACATACTTTACATAATATATATAAATATAATAGATAATTTTTTATATAAATTTTTTTATCATTTCATTACACTATATCCATTACTCTATTTTCCTCGCCATCGATTTCCCGCTGTAAGCAAATACTCAAAAATCCTCCTTCCTTCAAAGATGCTACATTTGAAAATGACACCTTCGATACTGCACTTTGTATCACGCCAAAGCACCCTTTCACGATCCTAGTATCGAGCTGCACTCTTCCATCGGCGAAGCCTCGATCGTCCTTTGCGGGGGGAAAAAATCTGGCCAACAGATGCGCGTCGATAACGGGGATATTGGAACGGGCAGGCTCTGTATCGAGGCGAAACGCGCCACCTCATGATACCGTGAAAGGTCATTAATCGAGACGTTGGCGAAGGAAAGGGGAGAAAAATGCGCTTTCTGCCTGTTCCTGGTAGGGATAGGAGCAACGTGTAATTACAGCGAAAGCGGTACGATCCCCGGTTCCAGCAAGGTCGAACATCGCCGCGCGTCTACCTCCTTGTTATTAATTACGCAACTCGTTGCACGCCAGGCGTGCAAATATTTTTCCATCGTTTCGCCGTCAATTTCTTTATGGAGAACGGCGGTGGCGGCGGCGCACGTGGAACTCGAGGAAAAGCGTGCCTCCGCTCCGGCCTTGCCCGGCCGAGCGAAGGCTGCCACAGAAAACTCCCAATGCAGGAAACGCCTATTTCGTTTTCTCATCCTGGCCGCCCGCTGATCCGGTCGTTGGCGCGCCTTTCGGAGCGAAGTGAAAAGCGAGGAGGATGCGCGCGCCCTCGAGGCGAAATGCTTTCGACGAATGGATCGAGGAAAGCGGGAAAAGGCGGATTTTGTATTGCCACTTTACGTAATGTCTCGTGAAACTTGTGCAGGAAAATGCAACGAGCGTGAAATTGTTCGTTTATCTGTCTCACTGTCGGTTTCGGTTGTAAGAGGAAGAGACTTGGAAGCGCTTGCCTCGGCCTTGCTCGATCGATCGAAGCCTCTGCGCGGGGCACTCTGCTTGCGAACTCGACTTCGTTTAAGTTGGCGGATAACGTGCTAACGTATTGGGTTGGCAACTACCATTTGTTTCGTTCCATGCAAAACTCTTGAAATGGTGAAATTTTTAACAACGCGGATGATGTCAGATCACACCTAATTCAGTTTTTTAATAGCAAAGACCAGACATTTTACGAACGGGGAATTTTTACGCTGCCAGAACGATGGAAAAAGGTCATCGACAAGAACGGGCAATATCTAATTGAATAAAGTTATATCTTTAAACAAAATTCTGAATTTGCCTTCTTATTTGAAATCGGCAATGACTTAGTTGCCAACCCAATACAAGGTATAAAAGGGGTATTTAATAAACTTAAGATCTTACTTATCTCACGTATAATTAAACTTTGGAGTTTCGATGCAATTTTGAATGAAAAGGTTGGATACAAAGATCGAGTGACATAGGTAAAACTGGCTATAATAATACGATAGTGGGGAAAGAAAAGAATATCCTTATCGACCTTTTTGTTCTTATATACTACTTAACTAGTAAACTAACTATTGGACGAGTACAACCTTTTCGTTCTTATATACTACTTAACCACTAAACTAACTATTGGATGAGTGCAAAAGTTCGTGCGGAGTTTCTCATAATTCCGTCTATTGAAACTCCTCACGAACTTTTGCGCTCACCTAATATATATTTTTTTATACTATTGTAAACTAGTTTTTATATACCACTATAAACTAACATATAAATACCTCTGGCTATACGTATTGAATGTACACGCTCTCTGTTACGAAAGTGAATTAAATGTTCTTCTTTAAAGAACAATGTGTTATAAATAAAGGGAATATTTTCTTCCGGTTTCTCGCCTTTTCTTCTCTCGCCACGCTTTTCCTGTAAACTGTGGCTGGTAATTCCTAAGAGCCGATATCCTCGACACCGATAAATCGGATGATAATCGTCCGTCGTGTTAAAAGATGCACAACCGTACATCTCTCCTACTCCGTTGGAAGTTCCATTACATAACCCCGTGGTATCAATATTTTTGTCCAACTAAAAGATAAGCTTAGGTACGTACGAATGACATAACCGAACTCGATGAAGATAAGGGGAGAAGGTCAGCGGCGCAATAAATAGCCGAACAGTGTGCTGGTACATTGTAAATAGCGTTTTAACGCTCCGCGCTGATTACAACGTATGTAAATATAGCTGGACGTAAGTTGAGTTAAGATAGGACTCGCTTATTTGTTTGTGTAATTAAGTAGCCCCGTAGTATCGCTCGGACTGAAGCTCAAGATATACGTATTATGCACAAAAATCGAGCCTCGATAGGTGTGCCACTTTCCATTTTTTTGACATCGATCCTTGAGGTCCCTTCGCAAAAGAATTTATTCCCACAAACTTGAGTACAACGCCTTGCATTATTTGCTTATTGATATTAAATTCTCATTGCCTGTTGTTAAATCTTTATTCAACACATTCAGTTGCTCTCGCTTTGTTTTGCACAATACGGAAGTATTTTGCAATTACAAGTATTCCTATAGAACGACAACGAATTTTCATGGAGCATATATTTTAGTTCGAAGACATGAAAAAATTGAAGAAATCCTTTTTCTCGCATAAATTCGCTTTCCATTCTAAGAAAGTTATGCATTAGATTATGCATTAATAAAGTAATTGGTAGTAAGTAATATATCCGCTTGGAAAGAAAGCAATTTCGATTTTGTAGCCTCAAATGATACTCGTATTTTTATACACGGAATGAAGTTTAATCAACAATGTATTTTCCACTTTGTTCGATGACCTTCCGCTATCATCCTCTCAACTTCACCATTCCGCGCTCATGAGACTTCGGAATGTCGTAAAAAAAAATTACAACGCTATCTACGTCTGAAAGCCAAAAGTACATTCTTGCCAAACCGACAGTAGTCAAGTAATTTCCTGTATTATTCTATTATAAAATCCCATAATGCAAGCGTTACGGTCGATGGTCCTTTATCTTCGGACTGTACCCAAAGTATTTTTGTGCACCGCGCGCCGGTGAATAACGATAGGCAATCAGGATCAGGGGTCATTGGCGTGCATCGATAAGGAAGACCGTGTTAAATCGCGGAGCGCCTTTCGCAAGAGCCAAAATATGTTGCGTGCGCGATGCCTAATTCTTATTGGGCCTGTGTATCACTACGGGCGATACGCACTTTACGCGAGATTATATACACATCGACGGCAATCGGAATTTGATTCGAAGGTCAACGCAAAAACCAGAGGTTTCGATGCAAAATCGCTTTCGCACGGCACCAAAAATACGTGCTGCCCTTGATTTCCTATCCGCCTCGAAATCCGAAAGCGAGCGACGATTTAAATTCTTGCGTATCGAGTTAGCTCTTGGTTTTTAAACTTCGTTTCCATCGAACGTAGATTTGAACTGTTGCAGTGGTGTCGTTTAGTTAAAACTCCGAATAGTCACGAAGAAAGTGTTCTTGACTTTCTATTAATTTGAATTAATCTTTAAAAGCAATAAGGTACTTTAGAATTGATTGTATTTTTTTTTTTCTGTTTTCAGTGGAAAGGATAGAAACATAGCATCGGAGGCTAGGATTTGGCACGAATTATTGTCGCTGGAAATATATAGTGCAAGCGGAAACTCGATGTAAAAACCACCATCGCCTTCGTGAAACCGCAAAGATTTCAGATATGCTCAAACGGAATTTGCATTGGCATTCGCTCGTTTTTATATAACTTCCCGTTAACGTCAATCCCATCTGCGGCCATTTCCCCAATCCCTCGCCTTTCTACGCATGCATTCGAGGATGAACTGATCACGAGTGATGGAGAAAAGCGCAAAGAGAAACACCGTTGATCTCTCTTTTTGTACCCCGCACTTTCGAAATCGATCCTCTTACGTTTAACTTGGCCAATTTCCAACGGCAACCAGGTACTAGCCAATATCATAAATCGTTGCCAAGTATCAAGTTTCGACAATTCTCCCCTTTCTAAAACATAGGCAAGCGCGCACTGCTCGACAAAAAGAAATACGATTCCTCTAGTACGTCGTTGGTACTTCACCGCCAAATTTCGTATTACATCGTTCTCCATTCTTCACTTCAGCTTGGCTCAAGTTCGATTCTTTTATTCGTTGAATTTTTATACCGCTTCCTTTTTAGTACAAAGATACAATTTTTAGTAGACGAAGATACAATTTTAGTAGACAAAGATACAATTAGTACGAAGATACTTTATTCAAATTAATTTCTTATGGGAGGAATGAAAATATAGAAGATAGTAATATCGAGTAAAAAGATTATATATTTTATTACATATAACAATAAATAGATAAAATAAAATACTTTACTAATGAAACACTTTATTTCAATATACCAGACGTATTTAAGCCCAGAGATAGAGATATATACGTTTCTATGAAAATACTTCGGTCTTGTACACTTTGATTCCTCTACTCACTACACGATCGGTTTCTCATCGCCTAACCAAACGTATAGACCTGGATAATTCGTTTTCTCACACGTTCCATGCACACTCCTACAGATATAAAGAAAGAAGCACCTTATGCCCACATAAAATCCTTCCCTCGAAGCGCGTCTCATATCCACTTAATACTAGAACTACCAGCCACTTTCAGGGCATATTTAGAACACCACATACATCTTTAAAAAAAGGGGGACAGTAAAAGGAAATTTCAGTAAATCAATATCACGATCTAAATACTGCATGAAAACCATAGAAAATCTCAAAAAATGCATCGTTATAAAACACTACGATTTTTTTTTAAAGAAACGATTGACCAGTCATTTTGACAAGTTTGGTAGTTCCAGTGTTAAAAGCTCGTCCAGCCTGTCCTATTTATAGAATCACACCACCTAAATAAATATCCAATATCCCCTAAAATGCCTTACAATTCCAATCGATTTTGATCTATTTTGCTTTTCTCCCTGAGTAAAATCGACCACCTCCTTCGATTCCCACTCCGCCCCTCTCCTCTATCCAGCCGTGGCTCTCCTCGCGAGTCTCTCTTCGCAATATCGCGATTCGCGGAGCAGGGAAGGAGGGCGAAAGAAAGCGAAACGGCTGTCTCCGGGGCGCGCTAATCCGTGGCGATTATTCGCCTCGGTTTTGCCGAAACGTTGCTAAATCGGCCGACATTATGCCGTGCACGCGGCCCACTTAACCTCTTGCATTCGATCCGGCCGATTACGAGCAACTAGATAATGATCGCCGATCGAACGTCTCGCTCGAGTGCCTTTTGATAAGTTCATTCGAAACCGGCCTTTTCCGTATAGGGCGAGCCTCGATCGCGGAACGCACGATCTACGGGCGGATCGATGCCCCGAGATCGCCGATCTCCTTTCGTTCCAACCTCACCCCCCCACCCATCCCTCCTCTCTCGCGGTTCGCTTACAGCCAGATCTAGATCTCTTCGTTTATTCGGTCGCCGGCTGCGAACCTTAAGGTCTTTCGTCCTGCTACAGAGCCGTTTAGACTCCTTGGAAATGGCGAGTAATTCGAATCCATTACCTCTGGTTTTTACGTGGGATGGATGTAGGAGGGTGGTCCGATAAGTACTTAGCCTACAAAGGAAGAACGAACATTTTGGAAAAGTGGCGATCTGTTTCTCAATATAGTCTCCTTTTAGCTCGATATACTTGATCGAGCGAAGCTCCAACTTCTTTAAGCCGTCTGAAAAAAAAGGTTTTTCGGAGGTTTCGTTTTCACGTTGAAACTCGTTGAATCGATTTTTGAGGGTCGCCATCGAAGGAGAAGAGTCACCGTAGAGGGCATCTAAGCGCTGTTTGATTTAGCTGCGCGATTTCCCTTTCAAAAATAAGAATCGAATCGCCGAACGATAATCGCTCTTTTTCCATTTTTCTAAATTTGCCAAAGCGAAACTACGAGTCCGATTAAATTTTTTAATCGCTGAATTAAAAATGATTTTGAATTATGATTTTAAAATTACAGGAAGGTCGATGTTGAGGAATGAGGGATAGAAATTGGTGAAATGTAATGTCAAAAGTGGATATTGAAAAATCGAATGGAAATAGTGTGAAAGTAGAATCTGGCAGAAATTTGAGTTACGTAGAATGAAGAAAATCTTCTTGATGCCTTTATTATGCGTTGAGCCAAATGCAAGTCGGCGAACTTTCAATACAATTTCTGTGTATCGCGAGGATAAGAAGAGTTATGTACGTACATGTACCTGGAAGCGCTTTCTTTATGAATCATAAATACTTCGATCTATAAAACCATCGAGACATTTAGTGTCGCGCGTAAAATCGAAACGTTCAAATTTCACGGCATCAGCCTATTTTCGTAGGCCTAAGGGTTTTTTGTATTAGCCTTCTTGTCGTAAATGTCGGTAAATGTTTATTCGATTCACGAGGAAAACGGCGCTTCTCTTAATAAAAGTACGTTGTATACATATATAAACGTTGCTTTTATTAATAAAAGTACTGCTTCACTCCTTGACCGAATAAACATTATTTACTAGACTATTTTTGTTTTCACATTGTTTGATTTTGATCATAGTCCAAGATTATTTACTTTAGTCACCATAACAACCGTGTTATTTATCGCATACCAGGACTACTTCTGTCGTATACTATAAACAAGACTTCAAAATCGCTTCGTTAATATTTTAATCGCGCTTTCATCCACTGTCAAATCCTAGACGATTCAAAAATCAAGATTTTCATCATTTTCCGAAATCATATTTAAATTCCTCTTCATTTTCACACAAATAATAATAATTCTTCACCATTCGTCTGGCCCCATTAAAACAATCCCAAAATAAAATATCTTCTTCCTCGATGTAAGTTTAATCGATCGAATTTCTCCAAACTTAATTCTCCAGTAGCGCGATTTATCTTTTAAACCTGAGAGCTAATATTTCAATCACGCTACAATGTCTTAGGTCTTTCGACGATCAGATCCACCAATATGACAGCGTAGTATTTCCCAAATAGTATTAGTAGGAATTCCAAGACAGTATTTCCAAAATCCCATTAAAACCTCTCCGCCTTCAGCCAGGCCGCAACGTTTCTCCGCCAGCCTGTGTCATTAGCTTAACCGCTGCTCTGGCGCAAATATTTGGCGTCACGACATCAGGAATTATTATAATCCGCGATCCGTGCCGTTATCTTCCTCTTCCAGCGCCTCGCGATTGGCGTTCCTGGACCAGAGGCCTTTTTCTGCCCCCGGGAAAGGCTGGAAGGACGGCTTTGGCGTTTCAACGCCGACCTTGCAGCTCTTGCACTTGTTAACACAACGCCTGTGTACCCATCCTGTGTTTGCTCATATGGAGAGCCCGGTATCTACCCAACACCCACCAGCGCCAACCGAGCGGGCCGCAATAACTCCCGAAAATTATGGCGCGCGTGTAGGCGGACCGAGAAAGTAGACACACGCGAGATGACGAATATCTCGAGTTCGCATCGAAGCCGATGTGGATGATGAAGGCGCGGATCCGCGGGGAGAAAGTTCGAATTTCCACCTGTAGAAATTTCACTTGCCACTTTCGGCGCGTTCCGCGCCATTCGATGATTTGACATCGGTTTTGAGTTTGCGAAGAAGATTTTGGGCTTGATTGGGGATAGTGTTTTTTTTAGTTCTACTTTGTGGTATATAGATAAATATAGGGTTTATATATAGTGAAAGAAAAGCTGGAACATTTTTTAATCCTATTTAAAATAAAAATTCTATTTAAAATTTCTGAGTTTTTCTGTGTGATATAATATTTTATGATATATCCGATGGTACAGAAGTCGAATTTGGAAATAATCGAAACCTGGGATTTTGACCAAGGAAATGTTAATTTAAATCTCACCTGTGGACTATAAATTACTCTATGTAACATATATAATTTATAAATGGTTCGAATCAATTTTAATCTTGTGATCGAGTTCTAACCTTGAGGGAGAAAAATTCACTCCTGAGTACCATCCACTACTTTTGGATTTTCCTATACGATAGGTGTATTAAAAATATAGTTCAAAAATGCGGATTGAACCGGCCAAATCCTGCTTTCCTTATCGCGATGCAATCACTTTTGTATACTCGAAAGGATTGGGATAAAATAAGGAAAATGCCGTGTACCACAGAGGATTAATCTCAGGCTTTAACTCGACTCTCCAAGGATTCGACAGTTCAAAGCGATTCTGGGATTTGCAAGTATCCTCGTTTCACACGCTGCCGAAGTTTTGCAACGTTATTAATGGCGCCGTGTGAACAATAGATTTTCGATGACCCTGCAGGTGCAAATCGATCGGACTGGCGACCGAAGAGTGAGACGCGGAATCTCGAGTCTTCGCATGATAGATCGTGAATAGTTTACGACCACTTTGTATCCTTCTAGGCACGGTAGCGCAAAGAATAGGAATTTGAACTTAAGCCTCGGTGTATGCAGATCGCATATATTACGATCTTTCACGTTCCAAGCACAGATACGATAATTCAAATCTTTGTTCATCAAATTTGGAAGAAGGAATTCAAGCTGAATTGCTGGGAAAATTATTCGTAAAGAAAGAAAAGTATTTCTTCACTATAGTTATGTATTAAGTAATGGGAAGATCTGTACTTAAAGGAAATTTTGTCGAAAATTCTATAAATGACTGATATTCAAACTTTGCTAGACATTGAATATGAGAAAATAACCGACAAAAAAGAGATAATCTCAAAGAAGTCAATTTATTTGGTTCAAGCACTGAAATACAGCAATTTTACAAATGTGTCTGTATACTTATATTTAAGTTATATTTAATTATACAATTTTAAGATCGCTTCTAAATTCAATGCGATTAAACCTCCGATATACAATAAAATAAACTTACAATTATTATACTAATTATACAATTTAGATGCGCAATGGATATATGAAACGGAACACAAAGCCTGAAATGGATTCTTCTTCTTATTCCCTTGTTTAATTTCCAATACCCTCGACGTTTAAAATGTCTAATTATCTCTCGAATCGTGCAGGTTGAATTACAGCAGATACCGTAAAAAATAAGGGGCGAATCTTGAATCGTACTCCTGTCCGTTTACATTTTTAATCTGAAATGCTCGAAGCATTTCGTACGCTAAATTATTGCTACTATCTGTACGCCTCGTATTTACATTGGACACGTAAGAGAGAGAGAGAGAGAGAGAGAGAGAGAGAGATAAATTTCTGAGTGCAGTTTTATTTGCCCGCTCCTTCAAATCTCGATTGCTCGAAATTTACGATCGATCCGGCGCGTTGCAGACGGAAAGAAGATGCTCAACTTTCGAGCAGCGCAAATCAATATTGGCGTAAGCGTTGGCGAACGGGCGTTATTAATATCCGTGTGACGCCGATGAATAATGGCTTTATCAAAATTTAGGGGGGCCGCGATCTTCGGCGATATTATCGCACTTCTGACGCCAGAGAAATGCAACCGGGTATCAACACAAAGTCGCGCGAACCTGACAACTCCCTGAATTACACGTCAAATAAATAATCTTCTCTCGCTGAGGGCAGGTGTTTCTGGATTTCTAACTGTCCGCGAGGATGAGCGTCGGAAGGCGAAATAAAAGGGAAATTATTGTCAAAGTTATGCGCATAATAACTGATGATGCATAACCAATGTAAGAATAGGCAGCAGGTATATATAGATTGGTAAATGGATGACGATATAGATTTAGCAGAAACGCGAACGAATGTTTTTTTTAAAAAGCTCGCACTACCATAATAGGACTGTCATCGTATATAGATCATAAGCGCTTGATCATCTCTAGCTTTAACACTAGAACTACCAGCCACTTTCTGGGCATATTTAGAACACCATAAACATCTTTAAAAAAAAAGGGGGAGAGTAAAAGGAAATTTCGGTAAATCAAAATGATGATCCAAATACTACATAAAATCATCGAAAATCTCAAAAAGTACATCGTTATAAAGCACTACGATTTTTTAAAGAAACGACCGACCAGTCATTTTGACTGGTTTGGTAGTTCTAGTGTTAAGAAATTTCGAGTAATTCAGAAATAGTAATTTCATAATCGCGTTTAAATATTTCCCTGTCGAGTGATTTAGCCTCTCCATTCTTGAGTTAGCTATATATATATATATATATATACATCCAATAAATTGACCGTTAGAAATGATCCTAATTGCAGTCTTATCGCGTTATCGATTGGATTCCATAATCGTGTACATTCAACTCGTCAGGATAAAGCATGTCGCGAAAGACAACGATGCTTATCGAAGCGTATTATGCCGCGCGTATCCTTGGAAGTACTACCGTCGCGAAACGAGAGAAAAAAGGTCGGAAATTCAATGCCGCCTAAGATTGGACATTTTAATTAAACATTATCGGGCCGTGGCAAACGATTTAACGCTGAATTCGATACGAGCGCTTAGCCGGCCACTCGATCCAGCGAGTCGGCGCTTCGATACGCGCAGGAGCGGACACACGATCGCCTGTCCGATTAGAGCGACTTATTCTTAACGTTTTTCCCATTTTTTATTACAGCTCATCGCTTCGACGAAGTTCAGACAATCGCTCCAAGAAGTCCGATGCATCGCGCGTGATCGGAGACCGCGAAAAGAATTCTATTATGTTTCTCGGAAATCGTGATTGTTCTCGAGCAGAGATACAGCGGTGATGGCGAATAAAGATGTACGGATTGGATGCTGTAGAATTAACTCTGCATTCGCGGAAAGGTTTAAGATTATAGCGACGTACTGAAGATAATTATAGATAGTATATTATTAAGATAATATTTTATACGAAGGGATTTGCGAGGTCGAAGTCAATTTCTAAACGAATATTTAATCCTGGGTTTATCATCGATTCGACTATCCTTCGATCGTGGACGATTTGTTGAATCTATTTGGAACATGATATACGAGGGTGGTCCGATAAGTACTTAGCCTCACCGTTCGACGGTGCCATTATCGTAAGATAAATATACTATCGCGTAATATATTCTCGTAGACGGCTACCGTCAAAATTTCAGCCAAATCGGACTCGTAGTTTTGCTTTGGCCGGCTTTGAAAGCGGGCGTGTCCAGGAATTTTAGAGAAATGGAGAAAGAGCGATTATCGTTCGGCGATTCGATTCTTATTTTTGGAAGGGAAATCGCGCGGCGAAATCGAAGAGCGCTTAGACGCCGTTTACGGTGACTCTTCTCCTTCGATGGCGACCCTCAAAAATTGGTTCAACGAGTTTCAATGTGAAAACGAGACCTCCGGAAAACGTTTTTTTCAGACGGGTTAAAGAAGTTGGAGCATCGCTGGGTCGAGTGTATCGACCTAAAAGGAGACTATATTGAGAAACAGATCGTCGCTTTTCCAAAATTTTCCTTTTTCTTTTGTAGGCTAAGTACTTATCGGACCACCCTCGTACTTACACCTTTACGTATGTCTACGAATAGAATAACGTGCTCCTTAAACGATGATAATGACATTGGAATATTTATAGATAGGTGAGAGCGTGTGTATACGCCCGTAGTAGGCAAAGGCTTATTCAATCACGGGATGCGCTAACAAAACCAGCGCGCCTGAAATTGCCGAAAGTATACACCGGTGCGTGACGCAAATTAAGGTGATATTAATAACGCACCGGTGCAGGTAAGGCGAAAATACAATGTGCGCTGACAAATATTGGGGGAGTGCTCGCGACTACAAAGCGGGATCGATACTTGACGGAGGAAATACGACATGGTTGGTCGAAGATGATTAGCGACACTGGAGTACGTTTGATTAAACAATCGATTTAATAGATCAATTTTAGTAATTACCTCTTGATTAAAACGCTGCTAATTTGATCGATGACATTTCTGAATTTAGTGTTATTAAAAAGACCGTGCGATAACTAGATTTTATTCATGTAGTTATACATGCGCTGCTTGAGTTTAAAATGAATCGTGGGCGTTGGGCGTTCAATGGAAGAGATTAGAGCAGACAGCGGAGCTTCGAATACGGTTAGAATCGTATATGAATCTTTTCACGTGGCATATATCATATACTGTGCGTATATACACTTGATTCAGAATCCACATTGAACAATAAGTCCTAAGCCGAACCACCTCAGCAGTCGGTGCTGAAAATAAATCACGAAGAAGACGAATTTTACACAGAACGTGGGTATTTTGGTTGGTAGTATGTATTTTTGGGCGCACAATTTTAATAATAACATCCTCGATAAAATGCTCGAGATTCTATTGATATTATTGATTATTAATAGGAGATGGTCGTTCATCGAGTGACGATCGAAAAAACCTGAGCATCTAAGACCTTCGTGGAGGATGGATGCTTATAACAACCAACCAAGCTACCAGTGTAGCGGATAAACTCGCGTATCCCTTCGGAGAAAGCGATCGATAGAGCCAAAAGTCGTGTATATGCTTTCAGGGAAGAAGAATGATAGAATCGAAATATTCGATAAATGACTATCAACGATGAAGAAAGTTTATAAATGCGTACGATAAACGTTCAGTTTCTACTTTCGATGCAAACGAAACACTGGTAGCTTCCGTTAATTTCGTGTGTAGAAGCGTATAAAAATATGGATGCTAACTGTATTACTGAAAAATAGTAATATTTTGTTGGTTCCTTGTATTGGTAGCTTGCATCTTCCTTCCTCCAATTTCACAGGAGTGTGGAGTTTATGAACTCCAGAAAAGTATTTGTGCGATAAAATATTATTATTTGATGCGTTACAAATATCTGCAAACACACAGCTTTAATACGGTGTTAATTTATCATGGCCAGTCTAGGAGTTATACGCTGTTTATCACATATTTCCATAAAATTTGACCCATAAAATACCAGACTTGGTTGCACATTCAAAAGTGTAGCCATCAAAAGGTGCCTGCCATCGAAGACTGGCGGGCAACGATAATTCATGATGGATTACGATACCATGTCTCTGAAACGTCGAAGGGCTATAGATACGACGGATAACAAACGTCCAGTACAAGACGTCAGATGTATCTGACGTACCATTTTTCGAGAGAGACCAACATCGCTTAAATCTGACAGCGCTCATTTTTCCCTCTAAGCTCGCAGAAGCAAATGAAATCGAATTATGCCGTGGTACTTAATGAACAATATAACAAACGCAAACCGTGAAAATGACACTACAACGTTCAGATCAAAGTATCATTCCAGTTTATAATACATTCAAAACCACATATCTACATCAAAATTTCTCTATCGCGTAATTAATTTCAATTCCCGATATTCAGCGCCAAAGTCACCCAACTCAGCAGCAGCTGTTTCAAAGTGAAATTCTCGCTAACAAATCCAAAGTCCACGTGTCGTGGTTTAAACTATCCAGAAGCTATAACCAGGATCCAAACCGAGATGTTGGGTACAAAAGTCCAAGTCTCTATGCACCTCATCGCCATACTTTCCACATCATCCTTATATCCATAATCGAAGCGATAATCGTTTTACAAAAACTATTAGCAATTATTTTCTCCTTTATTCCAGCTGCTTCGAGCTCCTGATCACTTCCAGAATCCACGATGCTCTCTCAAGTAAACCCACGACTCTTCGATTCTCGAAGTATCCTCGCGCGGTTTTTCGAATTCGAAAGTTAACGAATGCCGGACTTATGGCTGACGCTCCCCTCCCGACCTTTTCTCCCTCGGGATCGTCGCAAATCACGGCTGACTTTTTCCCCCTCCCTGGCCGGGGAAGCCCATAACGCGATTTACGACGATTGCGAGCCACGATCGTTTAGCGGCGCTTAGACGAGCTTTACGACCGAATCGTGACTCCCCTTTCTCGGGACAAATAAGTCAATTCCGCCGATTCCATGGCGGCTCGACAAATTTACGATTAGCCGTGCCGCTTATTTTCCCTAAGGTAACGCGTTCGTAACGGGCCCGACAGCGTCTAATTGACATTTCGATTACGAGGGGCCGCTCGGGCTGCGGCTATGACGGTTTCATTGAAGCTCGATCATCGTTGACGGTGCAGCCATGATAGAGAGCGCGTATATTAGGCGTCTGGAAATGCCGGGGCCTTTCTTCGAAAGTTTTCGCGTATAGCTTCGTGGATGAATGTGCGCACAAGACAGGGTTTAAGACGAGAACTACCAGCCACTTTCTGGGTATATTTAGAACACCAGGTACATTTAAAAAAAAACAAGGTGAGAGTAGAAGGAAATTTCAGTAAATCAATATGATGATCCAAATACAGCATGAAAATCATGGAAAATCTCAGAAAAATACATAGTTATAAAGCACTAGGGTTTTTTAAAGAAACGACTGACCAGTTATTTTGACTGGTTTGGTAGTTCTAGTGTTAACTCTTCGAGGCACGATGGGATTGATAGTAGCTTTTTGATGTAATGCATGGTGGGACGTTTTTAAACCCATCTCGAAGTATTGGGATATACCTCCACATTGCAAATAGTGGAACTAATTTAACGCCTAATAACGATAAATTGAATTAGAATGCTATTATTTTTTTGTGTTTTTTTTTTGTATTATGGGATTTCTTTGTAGTGTACCGATTTTGTTTAATTTAAGATGCAATACAATTTCTGTGCAATGTGAGCGTATTCTATTCTTTGGAATCTGTGTCCCGAAGGGTTAGTCTATTCATTGCCAAGCGAATTTCCCAGTAAATAACCTTAAACGATAAGAGCGACCTGTAAATCATTGTTTGTATAATGATAAAATATAATTATGTAAAATTTGTATTCATCCTTACTCGTAATTCCTAACTCAAACTTATTCCCCGAACAATTCTGCAAGGTAGTGTAATCAAGGTTTTGGATATGTTTGGTACTCGGAGCAAGCATCAATGATTCTAGAATGTCATTATTCGATGGAAAGTACATATTTCTTATACTTGCTCTGCCCTAGCGGGCAAAAAATGTTAAAAGACCTCAGCTTACAGCGTCAAAATGAATCTTTCCAGTCTTACAATATGTCGTACAATTGCATATCAGGCGCTAAGCTATCATTTACCTTAATTTATCCGTACACATTACGTGCGCCTGATTAGCTTGTCGTCAATACTGGTTATTTTAAATAGTGCTAAGACACCGTAAATCTCTACGCGATATATAATTTGCGAGGAAAGTGCGTGCCGAGCTTTAAGTGGTTAATCACGAAAAGTAAATCTTGCATGGGCAGAACTCTCGTTTCGACACCGTTAATAGAACTTCTTTTGCGCGTAAGTGTCAGTTGCAAATTATAGACCAATATTTCCCTCGAATGTAACACGTATCAAATATAGAATTTCAGTAAAAGTCTGCCCATTTTCTATTCACCCAGCCGCATAAGCAATGCGCGTTTTTCCATTTTTTTCCAATTCCCAATTTTTAAACTAAAACTCTTTTTTTACCAAGCGTTAATTCATAGATCAAGCCTCTCTGCTTCTACAAATGTAGAATACGCACCTCGTTAAACAAATTTTTCTGTTTTAAAGAAATTCCTCTCACACACGTTACCCACTATTCACAGCTCAAGACTAAGAAAATCAATACTTAACATCAATTCTCCTTGCAACAACATGACTACTTTAAAAATGTTAAATCCCATTACATCATGCAGTTGGTCTATCCGATACTTTGATTTCTTGATCCGCCTCCTTTTCCTAAATCTCGATTCGCGCCAACAGAAATTTCCTTCCATCCTATTCCACGTTTGTTGCGCATGATATCACTGTATCGCTATATACAGATCGTTATGCAACTACAGTAGATAATTGCGTACCTGGGCTGCGCGAGGAGAAATATGCGACGACGACAAATATCCTGCACATCTAGCACAGCTAGACCGACCCATATCTTCCTCGCCTTACAAAATCCATACGCGTATCTTTCGTCGCTCGATAACGGAGTCTATCGACTTTGTCCCGATAACAGAATCCATGGTCTGGTGTGAAACAAAATGTGTGGTTCGAGGTGTGTTTTTAAAGGCGCAGAAGCAAGTGCGCCATGCGTGTGGGTATAGAAATTCGAGCCGTATTCGCGAGCGCGTACGATAAGGAGTCCCGCGGTTACCTCGAGGACGCAACTCCCAAGGGCGATCGGCATTTCTTTGTTTCGACACTTGGCCGCATTTTCGCATGGAATTAGCGGTAATTAGCGCGCGAGGAGCCGAACGGCCTGTGCTTTGTTTACATTCTCTCAGAAGACAATGAGGCCGAAGTACTTTAACGCGATAAGGGTATGAGGAAATTGTCGAAAAGAACAACGGTTGCGCTAAGTAAACCGCGATTGAGGCTCGATAAAGCATTCTTGGGCGCTGCGAGCCGGCTTTGTGTGTTGAGAGGACGTGATGTCAATTCGGGAATGGATCGATGAAAATGTGATTTTGGATGTACGATTGGAGAGCAAGATGCTGGATGCGTTTTGAGAGAATTTCCGGAGCGCGTATTTTGGTAAGATGACATTTTTCGTAAAAGCGATGAGAAACTTATTTACTTGTATAAATATTTTTTGTCGAACGAAGAAAAGAGTTTCGTGAGGTTTTACAAATTAAGACTGCGCATGCGTGAGTCTGAGAAAAATAAGGAATTAGACAGCAGATCAGAAGAAAACTTAGAAGAAAACAAAAGAAAACGGATGTCATAACTTTTGATACTCATTGTTCGATATATCGGCTTTTGCATTTTCATCGAAAGTATTTTCGACGTGAATAATAACGAGGTACAAATATTTACGTGAAAACAATAATTTTCAAAGATTTGCAGGATTTTATAAGGCACGATATATTTTCAAATAATAAGCACGCAAGAGAAATATTTATAACTTGTAGGGGATTATGAGAGACGTTCTTATCCTTCTCTTATCCTTATTTCTTATGTTATTCGATTCGAATGAAATGAAAGATAATCGTATATTTTGGTGAATTTCATTATAACTTGAGACACGAGATAACGACGTGAATGTATTTCGATGTGTACCAGATCATTAACGTAATTATCGGTACATTCTTAAACGTAACCTTGGGTTTGAAAAAGCAGTTTAATTAAAGCTAATATCCGCGGTGATAAAGGCGATCATAACCGTAATCCACCTAACCAAACGGGAAGAAGGGGCCAAGATATCGTAAGAGCCAAAGTAACGCAAATGTGAAACAGCTTGGACAAATGTGCACGTTAAGAAAGCAACGATATCTTGGAAATACAATGAGATTGGAAGTGGAGCGTTGAAAGAGGGGTGTTGATCGATCAAAGTTTGCGTATTAAAAAATGAAATCTGCGACAAACCAAAGCACTCTATAAACTAAATTTGTTCACAAGGTCGTCTTTGTTAGTCCTCACTTATATGGAAAATCTGCAAAAGTATTTATATTCAAACTTTTAATTTGATTAGATTTTATTATATTATATTAAAAGTCAGTATTGATAACCATAATCGAAGGTAATACTGTTTAGCAATAACAAGTAGTACAAGAAGATACGTACGTCATCTTCCAATAGAAGAGAAACATGAATCAATATTAAAACTACTGAACTAGTCAAAATAACCACACAAGTATTTCTTTAAAAAAAATCCTATTACTTTACGATACATCTCCTTAGATTTTTCATCATTTTATTCCCACATGAAGATCCTTATATCGACTGACATTTCTCCTTTGCCCACATTTCTGTCTTTAAAGATATACATAACATATCTAAATATCCCAGGATAAATCACCAGTAGTTCCAGCATTGATCAAGGCGATATCTGTACATCATAAATGCGCGATTTCAAAATCCTTCAAAATCAATTTCTAAATAATACATGTAAAACTACATTTCCAATGATACAAATAAAACTATAAGAGGATCAACCGAGACGAGAAGAGGAACCAGAGGAATCGAGAGGCCGTAATCATTGGAAGTGTCCGCTAAAAAAAAGTCGATGGCGACTCGAGGTTTGGCGCGACAAAAACACGGAGAACCCTTTCCAATCCGCAATTCCGCGATCGGCCAGGCCGGGAACACGAATCTCGATTTCTGCGCGATCTTGCGTATCGGCGGCTCGTCCGAGGATCCCACGATCCGCGCCGCGAGCTACGAAAGAGCGCGGCCAGAGAGTAGTCCCGCGCGGTTTTGCCTTTTAATTGCAGAAATCGAGGTCGCTGCGCCGATCTGCGCTTTTACGGGCCGCGCTCGACGCATCGCAACGCGCATCTCCTCCGCCTCGTGGAGGCTGCGAAAACGCACGGGAGATACCTCTGTGTTCCCTTTCGAAAGGCGAGCCAATAACGAGACTTTTTTGCCCGCATCCGCGAGCCAGGAGAGGCCCCGAACGTCGATCGTTACGAAATTACATTAATCAGGCTCCGCTCGCATTGCGGACCGTTAATTGCTCGGAAGAGACCAGCGGGTTGCGTGCAAATGCCTCCGCGATAGAAACTCTCCTGTCCACCTGTTTCCCCTTTTCTCCCATCGTCGATCACTTCCCTGATGGATTATTTTCGATCGTTTTTATGGTGGATTTATCGAGTTTTTGTTATTGGAGAATACCTGAGAAAGATAGTATTTTACGAGTGGTTCAAAGTGTGGGGAAGGTTGGAAGATGCGTTTGATTCGATGATCTGAAAATATCGATCGTAGCGAATGTATTTCTCGATATGTCACTGTTTAAGAGTATTTACGTGAAATATGAGAAAACTGCGCGTGAAGAATGTGTGGTGACATGTTTGAGGATGTTATCCTTGATGCTTATTCGAGAGAAAATAAAAATCGACTAAAAGAATGAAAGAAAAAAATATAAAACAAAAAAATAAAAATCGACGTTTATTGATCGAATGGAGTTTTAAATTTTATTGTCATACGTAAACAATAAATATTTACTTTCTTTTGTCGAAAATCATTAGAAGTATTTAGAAACGTGCTGAACCGCGAGAAAATTAATGAATATATTTGAGAAGTATACTCTACGATGTTTAGAATAAGGAGTATATACTTGCACCAGTATTCTCGACCACGTCAAGGAAGTGGTTAAACGATCCTTCGAGCTGATATCTAATCTGCTAATTCTCTATATCTCCAGCTTCTTCCAGATTCGACGGAACTCCTTGCGTTTCACACTCGAAGCTCCTCTCAGTCCATGTTATAGGAGCAAAGGAGAAAAGCGTGCAATTTATTTAACGATTAGCCCAGCTTGAAAGTTCGATCGAGGATTTTACTGTGCCCTCCACTCGCAATGATCGATAAATATAAAAGGAAAGAATCGGCGATTAAACGGATAATGAATGGAGGAAAGTTTATCGATGCTCATTTTCTGGTTCAGCATCGTCGATACTTCTGCGAAAGGTGGATGGCGGACATTTTTGAGACGATAAACGATCTCTTTCTTCCGAGCATTCCTCGGGTGCCCGCGATCCTTTACGTAACCGACCTGGCAAAAAAATTCAATTCCCCCTCGCGCGCATTCATTTTTCGAGCCGCAATCCAGCGACACGAGGATTCCTGTTATCTTTTTACGCACGTACGATTCTCGGCGTTGCGGAAACGAGTTTTGCGCCAGGTTTACGGCCAATTGGGTGAAGCTTGGCTTCGAAACGGTAATCATTGGTGCATAATAAATCTTCGGGGGCCGCTCACTGGCAGCTTTCGTTGCGAGTAATTTTCTTGCAAAGATTCTTTCCCGTCCGCGGCATTCTCAGGCTCCATTTACGTTTAAACCACCGATCACTGGCTGCGCTCGCCATTCGACCAAACTCCCTATCCACTCGCCACTGTCCTCCGACGATTTAAATTATTATCGATTAGGTAATCCAACGATAGACCCTGCATTGGTTATTTTCAGTTCGCCCCCCGATTGTCGCTTGTATCATGCGAAAACAGTGCTGATAAAGCAGCACTCTGCATTACGAGCGCGAATTATTCGTGCCTCTGCTCGATACGCGGATCGTAGTCTGGGTATCGTTACGCTCGGCTCTTGCGCCTCTGACTCAATATCACGAGGCGCGTATTGATCTTCTTATTCGCTTATTTCCCTGTACATCGTGTTTCGAATTTCACTCCGGCGTTTGGAGCACCTCGAAGCCGCGATTCGGTTCTCCAAGTGGGACGCGTAAGTGATCCGCCCTGCGTGATATTGCGTTTCCTCTCGAACGTTAATGGTTTACCTGCCTTTTTTTTTTGCATATAGAAAACCCTATATTTCAGTTTCGTAGTAGGTTTTCAGGGGACCGTTAAAACGTTTGGCGCCAGTAGGGCGGCCGTACTTCATGCTTCTTCATAAATAATGAGACACCATCGGTGATCGCATTTCCGTTTACATTGGCTACCCTTGCTTGTCAGGCTTGATGGATCTGTAGGTCTCATTCCTGCGATTCTCCCTCTGCTTTTCATGGTTGATTCTATTTTTTGAAGAAACAACACTGGATGAGAATTGCAAAGACACGGCTTAAATAAAGCTGGGAAATTGAAAATGCGGTTACTCGTGGTCGGTGTGCGAATTCCATTGATGCTTTTTTGTGATGATCTCGGAAATAGGGCTATTATAATTTTGCTAAATACATCTAGTATATATTAAATAAATGCAAGAAACGAGATTTACTCGTATAATATTTCACTAATCCACTAACGTGCAGAAAACAGGGAAATATCAATAAAGTACGTGGAGTATATTAAAACTAACGACTGTTACGCGAGACACGCGCGTTCACGATCTGCGACACGAACTTCCATTGGACACATATAACTAAATCCACAGTCCACGAGGCTAATCTTTGTTAAACCACTCTCTTTCAACGCGCAAATATCAATCCAACCCATCAGCTCGATCGAGTATCCTCAAAAATGATCACCCACTCTGTCTGAATATATTGGCTTGTTCGGAAAGTCATTTCGTTTTGTATTTCGTTTTTCACCAACCAAAAACTACTGTGTAGAATTAATAGAACTTTTTCACACACAAGCCTTGCAATATCAGCTCTCAAGACATATAATGGTTATGCGGCTTAAGTGTGAAGTT
>JBCFXI010001923.1:0-35269 GCA_038496175.1 Ampulex compressa | reverse complement strand
ATTTAAATAAATAATAAGATTAACATAATAAAAATATAAGATCCCGTGAGATAATTTAAGTTCAAATATTCTAATACTTATTTCAATTATCTCACAGAATCTTATATTTCGATTATTTTAATCTTATTACTTATTTAAATTATTATTCATTAATCTTATATATATATATATATACTACTAGATAATTAAATGATTCTCTTTATATCCTTTCCTGGCTGCTTTCTACGACATTAAATCGCAATCTAGCTCCCTCCAAATCTGTCGACCAAACGCTTTGGAACGCATGGCTCCTCTGTTCTCCAACATCGTGGATTAATCTTATTTCTCTTTCGTGGCTGAAATCCTCTTTCCTACATCCAGCCTCGCTACTCCCTCCCCTGGCCTCCCGATCGTTTCCCCCCAGCGTATGAAATATCTCGCCTCCGATACCGCGCTCGCATCCCAGGTTTCGACGGCTTCCTCCCGAAGATTACGAGGAATTTGCGTTGGCTGCGATAATGCCGAGGGAAATATACCCCGATCCCGCCCGGGAAATTGGGTCTTGAGAATTCTGTTTATAAGGCAGCGAATTCCGCTTAACCGTCTGTCGCGTTCCTCCCCGCAGGTTTCGCACCTGAGAAACGCCGACGTGTAGTTTCTCGAGGCGCTTCCACGTCGACCACGAGGGAGCTAGGTTATTTTAACTTGAGCATACCTACCATTCGCGAGATGCATTGTATATATATATATATATATCCGTTGCTCCACTTTTACCTCGACCCTCTATGGCTCGAATAATATACGCGAATTATATTAGGTGTACAACTTTGCTTAGGACGGACGATACTTTGAATCGTAAAATCGATATTGTGTGTTATCTCATAGACGTTATGTATTTAAGAGGTGTACGTCATTCTGTGAAAAATTTAATTGGCAAAGTGTCGATATATTAGCACGTGACCCGAAAGTTACACGGAAACGTGGAGGATTATCGTTGCATCGAATAACGATCTTACGATGTTCGAGAGTGAATAATAATAACCGAAACGAAACGACGGAGCTCGATTCATGATTGTGGGATTAAATGGATAATTCAACACTTCCTCTTTTATCCTTTATCCTTTACTTCCTGATCAATCCTTCTTATTTGAAGCGCTTTCGTATTCACTTGCCTCGCTAGCGGGGGAAAGGAAGAGTACATACTCCTGTAAGCCAAACCTCGGATCTTGAAAAAGGCGTGACGAATTATTCGCAGGTTCGCCATTATGCGTCCTGATATTTGCGCATATGCGCGTCACTCCTTTCGCGAAGAGACATTGCTTTGGCTCGAGCGATCTTCCTTCTCCTCAGACTTTGACTCCCGCCCGTGGAACGCAATTCTCGGTTGGAATCGACGTCGGATAAACGCAGCCTTATTTCACGAGCGAGGAGACAATCGGTGAAATACCACCCGTCATTTCTGGCCCGCGGTACGCGGCCCCATCCATTCCCAGAATTGACGTATATATTCCAATCCCGCGTAAAAGTATTCCTGCCCCGTTACCGGAATTTATTTTCCCTCCGCTTTCCCGGAAATGCGCGCGGAAATGGCGCCGGCGCCTATGCACTCTTCGTTAATTCCCTCCTCCACGAGGTCAAGGCGGTTTAAAAAGGGGCTCGGAGGACTTTTCAATATTTTTCATCGATTAAACGCGACGAATCGATCAAACGCAAACGCGTACGCGGTCCGTAATCGTGAATCCTTGATGCGTAACGAGCGTATCGGTCCGCGTGGCTCCCACAGGAGCGATGTACTCCCTGGGAAATAGTTAAGTTGACACGCGTGTCCATGATTCTGGTCTGGCCCATTCGATCGATCCGCGTTATGAAAAAAAAAAAACACACACACACACTCCCGGGCACATTTTCAAAATAAACGAATTTTCCTAGCTACCAATTTACGATCGGGTTTGTGTAACAATCATGATATGGACCGTTTATTTTGTAAACTAACCGTTTATTAGTGTAAACTTTTGTTTACAACTGGGTAGTATTTAATACCTTAAAAAATACCAACGCTTTGTTCAATATAATATTGAGTGATAAAAGAAATCGCGTAGTCATTGATTATGAAAGTGGTGTAAATCCAATTTCGATAGACAAGTGGTAAGATCAGTGGCTACTGCTTCTTACATTTGTACGGTACTTTTTGATCGACAAATATGCTAACCTTTAATTTTCTCGAAACGAGAGAAGATGGACTTGCACCACTTTCAAAATGAACGTACCATATATACACGTTCCTTGTAAGAGGAGAAGAAAAAAGAAGAAAAGCGGTTAGAGGAGAAAAGAGCGTAATCGATGGAACGGATGAAATCGGGTAGGAGGAACCTAATCGATGAAATCATGTTGGACAAATCTAATCCCGGGAGGAAGATCGGCAGATATCTCGAGGAAGGACATTCCTTAAACCGCTGAAACAGCGACGTCTTCGGCCATTTCAGGTAATGTCGTCGCTGCAGATAAACGCGCACCTCCGAAGGAAATTCCAAAGAGCCGCGTTTAATTTCGGCCCTTTCGCCGAATAACCGTGGAGGAATTTGCGCGGCTTAATCCAAAATGTAACGGCGCGGCAGTTTGCGGAACTGCCCCGGCAAATGGATAAATAAATATACGCTGTATAATAACCCGTTCAGTATGCCGGCTCCGGGAGCGGCGGGATATCCATGGAGAACGTGCAGCGGCCGCTTCATCTGCATGAAAAGTTGAATACGCGCAGCCGGATGTCGGCTAGACGATCTCTCCCTGGGCCATCGATTCGTAATTCGGTAACAAACTGCATGAAAATAAATCCAGTGCGAGGGGCGAAAGTACCAGAATGTATGTACGCGCGATTTAGACATTTATACCTGTGTATATACGTGATTTAGCAGTCAAACCAGCAGTCGCTTTTTGGACATATTTATGTACACCAGGCATATTCTTAAGGCAAAAGGGTCTTGAGAAGAGATATCGTATTAGTCGATGGAATGATTTACTCTCTGAGGTAGTGCCATGGAAAATTTCAAAGAATACCCTCTTACGAAGTACAGTGATTTTTCAAAAACCACAAACCGCTTTGGGGGATTTAGTGTTAGTATCATTACGTCTTGGAGTTTACTCCTAGCTTTGCATGATGCTTGAAGCTTAAAAATCCATACCTATAGCGTGTAATAGATCTCAATTTGGATTTCTATCGGTACATCCTGGAGAATACATCCAAGTTTTGTGTACTCATAATCGTTCGAGCTGGCAAGGAATTTCGAGGGTGAAGAGGCGATAAGAGGAAGATGCGGCCGAGGAATCGTGCTACGTTTAATAAATCGTACAAGTTTCAGCGGCAAATCCATTTTGCGCCAGTGTCCATATCGCTCGGTGAATATGCGATTTATCGGATAAAGGCAAAGGACCAAAGAAGAGGGTGTAAATCTCCATCCGAGTGGTGAAAAGTGTCGATATAGAAGGAGAGTGCATAAATACGGCCACGGCGTGCGTATTTAACGTGCGCAACAATCTCCGGAGCTCTTTGTACCCTTCCAGCTCTCGTATGCAAGCTTATGCGCTTCCCGATGCTTAAGTTTTTGGGTCACAGAGTTTTCCCTCTGCTCCCTGGCTTACATATCGATCTTCGTTTGAAGTTGTTGCTTTTGAAAAACCGTTTGTTTATTCAGCAGAGCTTTGACGTGAGACGTAGACGTAAAGTGGATACACCGTCGATATAAACGCCCGGAGTGAAACACCGACGAGGTACAGAACGCCCGTGGTAATTGGCAAACCCATTGCCTATTATCGCCTTGAATGGCATTGGGCGAAAAATAATGAATGATCAACATAAAAGCTGGCCAATGAAGATCGCGCGGCGTTAATTACCTTTCGAACAGCGCCATACACAAATCGTACCTTTTTGATTTTCCGTCGCTGAAAAATCATAATTAGCCCTAATTAACGCGTCGAAAGTTTCATTCTCGTCAGGTTAATAAAAACGCGTCTGCAAGGATATTCAACAAGTATTTCACGCGCGCAATTTACAGCGGAATTTCGTATCTCTGCTCGACGCACAGTTCTCAAATTCTATTAGGAGCTCTGTCGTAAAAATTCAACATTAATCAACCGGGGAGAATATTTCAAAGCCATTGAACGAGGGCGTTCCCTTCGCAAACGGAGGCAGGATGAATCTTTAAGTACATCGCCGTATACAAGGTAAAGCCCATTTTGACGTCCGGCTATCTCATAATGCAACTAGAGGACTCTTAATTTTCCACGACCTCTTCGCGAGCACGATTATTAAATCCCCGCTCGCAATCGACTTCTGTTGAGTAATTAGAAAAATTTTTCGAACGGAAAATAAACTCGCCTCCCCTCGTTAACGGCTAAAGCCCCATTCAGCCTTGCGAAATCTGGAGAATCTCGAAGGCCAGGCTCACGGTGCCCGGCCGGGATCCACTTTCGAAACTTGCTCTTCGACGCGGCCCATCCACGTTAAAACGTTGATGCCATCCCACGTGAAGACGGTTATTTTGATATTCCGCCGGTTAACGAGTAAAGTTGAGGTCGCTTATAAAAATGTCCCCCGTCCAAGGGAGCTGCCGGTCTTTTAACTTTTTCCATTACACCAAGAGGATGCAACAGCGTGTTGCACTCAAGCTTTGTCGCCGGCCCGGCCTCCAATTACAGAGGAACCTCACCGGCGGGGATAAACAGGGGCCGTGGCTGGATTAAGGATCCCCCTGTTGAAGGGAAAAACCCTGCGAACAGGTCTGCAGCAGCTCCGTCCCGGCCGCGAGGTATATCCAATTATTGGGGAATCTTCAAACGGAATTTCCAAGACGCCCGCGCTTATTCCGCTGCCTTTTTCCGGCCGACCGCGTGCCACGACTTGTAATTCAATTTTTTCGCCGCCCAGAGTCAAAGTCGGTGCCCCAGAATTAATATCGGCGACGTGCTCGGTCCGTTGGAGCGGCCGCGCTTCAAGCGCGAATGTTCCCTCTTACCTCGCGCCTCGTGGAAGAGGTGTTTTCGAGGAGTCGTGCGGAACGAGGAGGATCCTCCTGGTTGAGTTATCCAATGGTTCGATTTTCTTCCACGCCTTTTTCCCCACTCGATTCTTCTTCGCCTTAATATCATTACTTCTCTAATATTTTCTTTTTAAATTCATTTTTAGGCACAGACTGCTAAGGTGATTTGGCTTAAGGTTTAAGGTGGATTCCGAACCACCTTATTTCTCTAGTGTTAATTCAATTGATTTAGTACTCCCTTTAATTATCAGGGTTATGCACGAGCTTGATTCTTGATGATACGAAGCTTGAATCTTGATTTGGTGGATGGGACTTTAACTCCGGGAGATCGGATACAATTACTATAATGAAAGTGTATGGACAAGTGCTCGCTATGACCACTCGTTATTAAGTGTTATTCGAAACTATCGAGCAAGTTAGATTAGGAGTTCGACACCAAGGTCGCTATTGGCGAAGATCCCCCTTGAAGGTCTGACGGAAATCGTTGCTTTTTGAAAAGTCGGTGTTCCCGAAGTACTCGGTATATTCATTTCTGTAGTTAGCCGCGAGTTAAGGCGCATTGTCCGTTATGAGTTTTTCCAGCCTTTCGCGAGTCGTGAAGTTTTTTACGCGGCGCGTAGTCGTAAGTTTCGCCGCTGAAGCAGCCGTACATTAATGACCGTGGGAGTTTGGGACAAGGCACGATGGAAAATGTTGCGATCGTGATCTCCCTTCATCTCATTAAACACTGGTGTTCTCTTTCTTTTCCTTCATCGCGTAAAATCGGGACATTCGGCAAGGCTTTCAACGATCCTCGAAAAAGCGAGGCTCGCGCTAATAAAGTCCGCCGGACGCAGATCCTCGATTTTCCGCGTGAAATTGAGCGGATTTAGAATTACGGTACGTGGAGCGGGAGTCGAGAACGAATACGAAAACGCTTCGCGCGGCCTCTGATTTTCATGGATGCATAATCGAGGCGCTTGATTATTGCACGGATGCATTAGCAGTCGCATTATAACGACGAGCGTTTATTGGAATTAATGGTTTCGAATACGCCATAGGGAATGTCCATTTAAAACAGCCCGGGAGTATTTTATTACCGAGCGCATTGATCTGGATGCTGAATCAACAAGGGCGTACCTTCAGTGAGAAATTTCGAAACGCGGATGTTTTACGCCCTGACATTTATTATTCGTACGTCATAATCGTCGCGTCCTCGGAGGAATGTAATCGCAAAGAGACATCGCGCAAAGACACTTGAGAGTACTCGAATGGCGCTTAAAAGATACTTAAAAGTATCACCGTAAAAGCACAGCGAATATTTAGCCAGGAGTAGATCGGTAGAGTCGAAGTGGTCCCTGGCACTTTAACGATTAATAAATCACAGGTTCGACCGGCGATTATCAGACGGCTCGCACTTCAGTGAGCTAAGTTCAGTGATTTCCGGTAATCGAAGACAAACTGGCAACATCCTATACCTTCTCGCTCTCACGAACTCGCTACTTCGAGCGCTAATTATCTCAGAATACTTAAGCGATCGCGCAATTCCACCCTAGACGCGTTCCATGATAATTACCGGAAAACGGTGCTCCGGATTTAACTTGAGCGATCAATCAAACATTCTGTGCGCCCCATCCGCGTTCCACTTACCACCGAAGTTTCTCGAATTTAGCATGTAAATCCGCCGCGCTCCAACACAATATGAGACCCAACGACATCGCCCGTTGTATGCACCTAACGTAAGGAATTCGCGGTGGATACGCTTTCTCAGACTTCGTGTCCAAACCTAAATACACGATGGCGATTAATAACTACCAAGGAGGAAGGAACGCTTTGATCCGTCGAAAGATACTAAATCCGTCTCGAAGGAATATTTTGATTCATGGCTGGAAAAGTGTGCGTGTGTGTGTGTGTGTGTAACAGTACCGTCATTCACAGCCACGTCGTACAATGCAGAACGTCATCGTGGGTCGTGCATTTTGTAATAATCCCACGTGGAAATACGATCGCGAGAGGCCTCGCAGGTTGGCTTTCGAATAAAGCCGTTGGAAGACGTATATTCGTATTATCGGGTAGGTTAATGAATATGCAGCGCGGGCATAAATCACGGCGAGATCATGCATTTCGCATTAATCTAGCGGGAATAATGGCACTCGCAGACCGACAACAGACTTCGCTGTAAGATCCTTGTAAGATGCTTAATCGTTATGCCAGGTGTATTCGAGATTGCACAGTGGTGCGCATCTATTACGGTACGGCCATAAATCTCGTAATAGCCTCGCGGAAAGCGATGCCACTTGCGAGAGATCTATGTTATCAAAAATGAAGCCCCGCTCAATCCGGAAGTACTGTAAGACTGATTAATTTCAGGGAATACGCCGAATGGCGAACCGTGTTGCGAGAGTATCGAGCTTCTAAACGAAGCGATATTCGGTCGCGAGCGCAGTAAAACTGTAACACCGAAGTCCGGCCGGCTTGTAAGCTGGGGCATTAATTAGCTAATTGCCAGATCAGGAAATGCCGCAGGAGGTATCCGTGGAACACGGACGTTCGGTATATTTATTATGGAATTACTGGCACGGACTGCTATCTATCAAACGACTGACGTTCCCACCGTGCAATTTAATACAATGGTAGCAGGCTGCCGCAATTTTACGATGTTAGCCTGAATCCGCTATGCTATACGTATCACTACCTGAAAATACGATATCCCTGTCCATAACGAAGCATCCTTTTCGAACAACGCTTACATTAATCCCCAAAAACAATATATATATATATATATATGTGGGATCGAAACACTAGCGAATTATGAATAATGCAATTTATTCGATAACAGCGTAATATAAAAATGTCGAAATCAAAATGGAGCGTGCAATCATATCGGACGTTACAAAAGAATTCCCTCTCGCGCGTCGCTATACGTCGTTTGCCAAAACATAGACAATCTCACTCATTCGCTCGACACTACTATAGATATATATATACTACTATACTATACATCAAAAATTCACAAAACACCCTAGCATCCCGCCCATCACCTCTGGTTTTTCTATGTGATATGTATACCGTAACTCTGGTGGTTCGGAATCCACCTTAAACAGTAGGTCCTAGGCCATATGACCTTAGCAGTCGGTGCCGAAAAATGAATAAAAAAAAAAAAAAAAAGCACCCTAGCATATCCTTCAAGACTCCAATTAACGACTCCAAACTCCCGATTTCCTTCCCGATCCACGAAGAAGACGAATATTTAAACAACCATGGCGATCAGCGTCGCGAGGCCGAGCTAACCCGAGATAAATATTTACCATCGCCATCATTAGTCCTCGCCTCCTCGCCCAACGATACTCCCGGCCGCTGTCCAATACGGGAGCGACAAAAACGAGGCGGCGCCATTAGCATCCTCGAGGGAAGCGACGTTTATCTCAGGCCCGTGGACCGGACAAAGAATTACAGGGGCACGATACGGGAAAACAACGCGCTCCCGCCCACGCTTCCGTGCAACTTTAGCCCATTAAGGGCGAACATCTCAGCGGGGAGGGGGGGAGGCAGGTTGCAAATCATAATTCCAAAGGCGGACGAGAGTGGCATCGAAGATAGAGAGGGGCTGGTAGGAGGGAGAGAGGTGGGGATGCTGGGAACAAGGAGCGCGTGCACAATATCGCGCGGTAGAAATAGGTATAAATGGCGGATAGATAGACGGAGGTGGATGAATGAATAGACACAAAACGGGCCTCCCCTGGCTCCCCATCCGGCAGTCCGTTTCCATCCTTCCCCTCGAGTCTCTTTCTCTACCTCCATCCCTCTCGCCCTCGCTCCTCTCCCCTCTCCTCGGGCCCCTCTCCTCCTCGCTCTCTCGGCGGGCCGCTCGCCGCCCCCTTTCTCACCGGAGGTTGCCTCATCCGCTCCTCTCGAACCATCCATCTACACGCTCATCGGGCTTTCAGCGGATATTACAAACTTCACCTTTTCATCCATTTTCTGCCGGCGGGACCGAGCGGCGACGAGTGCAACACTCGACGGCGCGGAACTACATCATTAATGCCGGGGCTACGCCCGATTCTTTATGATTTACGCCCGACCAGACGCGTTTGACTTTTAATTACTAGGCCCTCGAGAGAGAGAGAGAGAGAGAGAGAGAGGGAGAGGGAGGAGTGAATCGCGCCCGGGAGAGATTCGAAACGCTCGTCGACGTGTTCTACGATACGCGCAAAAATGCTGCCGGGCCGGCTCAATTAAAAATCTTGGGTGTTCGCGGTTCGAGGAGCGTCGCGACTCCATTGAGGATCCTCGGCTGCGGGCAAGTGTGTGTGTGTGTGTGAGTGCATATAAGCGAGATGAAGAGAGCAAGATGCGAGAGAGAGAGATATATATAGATATATATATATACACGGAGAGAGAGAAACAGAGAGAGAGACCAAGTGAGGGACGAGGAAGTAGAGAGTGTGTGTGAGAGAGAGAGGAAGATAGGATGAAAGGGAGAGAGAGAGAGAGAGAGAGAGAGAGAGAGAGAGAGAGTGCTTGCATAGGCGTACGTACGTAAGAGGTTTATAATTGCGATCCGCGGAGTGCGCGCGTAATGGGTATAGGCGTCATAACGCCGAGTAGATTGAGCGTACGTGGAGGTGCGTTTGTATTGGCGCGTAATCACGGCGGTATGCGTCGCGGTGCGTAGGTAAGGCTGCCATGAAATGGAACGGAGGAAAGTACCCGTGATGCGAATATCTAAGTGACGGGGCTGCAATCGACGAGGTCGATTACCCCCGTTCCAAAGCGATCGGGGAAGGGAGGTTCTCTGAAGTGCGCGATGCGTCGATTAATCCGGAACGATCGGGGTTCCAGCGACGTCTATAATTCTCCTGGGAGTGCACCATTAGCTTAAGGATTGTTATTAACACTGGAACTACTTGCGACTTTCCGGGTATATTTAGAACGCTGGATATGTTTAAAAAAAAAATAAGAGGGCAAAGAAGAAAAATTGATAGATGGATATAATGATTTATATGCCGCAATGAAATCGTGTAAATTCTATGAAAATACACTTTTATAAAGTGGTGTAGTTTATGCAAGAAACGACCGACCAATCATTTTGACTGGTTTGATAATTCTAGTGCTAATAAACTGTATTTCCTTTGGCGAATTTCTCAACGAGTAATTCAAGTCTACGTATTATTTTCGGATTATTATACTCTTACAATTTCATTTCGCATTCCGTTTAGTAACGGATTGAATAAATTGAACAGCTTTGTAATAATTATTTAGAAGCCCTCGCTAGGATTTTACTCGTTTTAATTCCATTTCAGAGTCAGAAAAAATATTGAAAATATTTTCAAACAAATTTTCTAATCGTCCACAATCGTTATTCCTCGCGAGCTGGAAAATCTCTTTGACCACAAGAAACAATGATCATTAAAGTCTCGTCGCAAAGATATACCTACGACAATAAACCCAATGCATGCCTCCTCCGATCATCGAGCAAAACTATCATCGACTCTCATCGATACCAAAACACAGCATAATTCTACATCGTCGACATTACAAAACTGACATTATTCTTTACAAGCACGTTAATCCGTGACTCCCAGTGCGTGCAGAATATCAACGACAGTACTTTCCATCGCGTTGCAGCGCCGCTAGATCCTACGGATGGTCCCGATCGCCGATCAATTTCCAGCACCGCCGCTTAATATCACCGTAAAGCAGATAACAGTTTTACGTGCACTGGTTTTTCGCGGCGGGCCGCGCTGGCGGTCATTTCGATTTCGACGCGCTGCTCCCGGAATGTCGATGTACAGAATTGAAAATCCATCGGTGCGGCCCGACGGATCGCCCGGAAAGCCAGTTTAAAATTCCCTATCCTTTTCCGGATGCCAGGAATACTCGGCCCGCAGCTGGAACGACCCAGCGCTCGTGATTATAACGAACACGGACGTGCGCTCGCGAGGAGCGAGGGACGCTCGCGTGTCGTTAACCCTTTCGCGCCCAGCGCCGGATATATCCGGCCTCCGGGAAACGATCGAGAACGTCGGGATACGCCGAGGAAACGATCCGAAGTGATGTGTCGTCGGATGCGTCGTTCGCAGTAAAACTGATAAGAGACGTGAGTCGCTTTACCAATGGAAAGATTACGACGCTGTGGAGCGAGCGTGACTCTTTGTTTTCAAATCCGTCGCGCTGAGGGATAGAGAGTATCCCAAAATTGAGGTAAGAAGCAATTTTTATGGAAAATACGGGTTTATGATTAAGGATTTTTATGGATTTTTTAATCAAATTTTTTTATCATATTTATAAGATTTATCAGTTTATTATATTTATTTTTTTATCGTATATATTAGAATTTTTTATCGATTCATAGAGCGTACAAGTTTAGGGTTATGTATTGGATAGCATGTCGGATAAATGGCTTCGATGACTTTGGTGATACATATATACTTTTTTCTTGAAATTTTAGAATTTTGCACGAATTTTGGGACACCCTGTATTATTAAGTCGCGGTACTGTTCAAACGTTATTTTCATTGTGCAAAATCTAAGGTCTATCGTTTTAATTCAGCAGCCGGTGCATTTTGAAAATGACTCTGAATAATATAGACAGATCGTAAGTGTGAAATCATATCGGAGACGAGGAAAGATTATGTAAGCACCGATGATGGAAATGTAATCGGGCCGCGCGAGCATCCAAACCGACTGCTTGCTCCGTGATTTACATTAACGCATCCGTAAGGTTGCCGGGGTAATTCGCGAAACGCAGAGTAAAGCGGCTGGAATTGGGAGGAAGCAACGATATCCAAGCGCAATTCTACAGACGATACGTTTCTAGCACGTTAAGCCCCTTGGGTTGCTAATCGCTTTGCGATACCCGTATTCGATGAACGGACAGAGAATTACGTCTTTATCGGTTCACGTGGCATTTGCCCTATCGTGGCGCGTAAAGACGAACGAGAAAATAGCCAGTTTTTGGAAAAAATCCTCTTATATAAGCTCGAACAGGATGTTTCATCGGCTCCTTTTTCCTTCGATTCAAAAAACTCCACGCGTCCTCCTCGAATTACGCATTCCTCAATCCCCTATCGCCCTATTGTAATAACAAAGAATTTACCTAGGAAATGAATAAATTAACAAATACAGGTTGTTCCTTATTTATCAGTATTTATTATTCATTAAATTAAAGAAACGTGCCCGGGAGTCATAAAACGATATATCTTCTTTTTCACCCATTTAACAATAGACAAATAATAATAAATATATAAGCCGCAGGTTTGCGAGCAAGATTTATCATTAGGCGTCAAGCGCATCCCATGCGTGGGCGAAAAATGAATCGAGCTTTAAAACGATTCACGTCAATCCCTGCAAGCTCAACATAAATCGCACATTCAACAAGACGAACGTCTCCCGTCCCTCCAATCTTCCCTCTTAACAGCGCCGTAATGAAAATTATTCCGAGCGTCCGCGCGGAAGAGCGGAGACGCCGAGGTGGCCCGTTTATCCATATCCATCTCGAGAATTCTCCCGTCCACGGTATTTCTCCCGGCATCCACTCGACAATAAAGTACGCCGTGTTCTCGGGGCGTGCGTCGCCGAAAATGCATGATCTCGGCGGCGACATTCGCGAGGCCGTATTTCATAAGCGCCACTCTGTACCACTTTGCGTCGCGCAATATCGTCGCGGGCATAAAGGCGCCAAGGAGGATCGCGCGCACCGCCTCGATCGCGCGGCTCCTCTCCTCTTCCTCCTCAGCAGCAGGAGCCCGACACTTCGCAATTACGCATCCCACAGGAGGGCCTCCCTTGTTTTCCCTCCCTTCCTTTTTCTCCCTTTAATTCGGCCGCGTCACGGCCCTTCCGCGTTTCCAGGCGCCTGGGCTAATCTGTATTCATGAGGGCGAACCGAACCGGGATGGCGGCGGTGGGCCGCGTTAAAATCTTCCGGCCCTCGCCAAATGGACGTTGGACGAGGGGAAAAAAGCGCAGGACTTGGGCGGCGGACACTGGGACTGACGTTTGTCGCGATGAAATTTCAATCCGCCCCATTGGAGAGGCGCGCGGTTTGTACGGATTATACGCGCTCTGGCAAAGAGTGTTTCCCCGATTTGCGTAACGCTCGAGAGATCGAGTCTGGAGATTACAGGAGCTGGGACGTAATCACGGGAGTGGGCCTCGAGCGCGATGCATGGCGCCAGGTAATTCGAAGCTGGTGAATGGGGCTTAAATCCGATTCCTGACGTTTCGCGACGTTGAAAATCGCGCGAAGGACGCTCGAGCGTCCGCCAAAACGCCTGCGAGATCGATGCTCGAGATTGCTTTTGCGAGAAAGCCAGGAGTCGCTGGTGTCTATGCGAATAAAATCACAATCGCGATGTCTATCGTGAATAAAATCACGATTATCGATAGCAGGATTTCGGCTCGCCGGCCAGTGCTCGCGCGCAAAAAGTCTCGGCCCGCGGATCGTATTGTTGAAATTAAACCCGAACCGCGGCACGTCGGCTGACAATTATCGCGCGCCAAATGTCAATGGACACCGGTGCAGAAACGAAGGCGTCAGGCCGTTGACAATTTGGCGTTTATCGGGCAGAAACTTAATACGCGTCGACGGCCAACGAATATTCGAATATCACGGCCGAAGGCCGGAACGCGGCATATTCGCAGCCGAATATTAATCAAACGTTAATCGTAGTTTATGGCCCCGAATAGCAGTCGATGTCTATTGGGCTTGTATATTGTTGCCGGCAGCCAGCACGTGGCGCATTCACCGTGAGATGTTAATGAAATGTTGGCCGCGCCCATAATCCTAGATGTCGCGTTTCAAATATCTCAAAACGTCGATACCGCTTAATAATGCACCAGAAGTGCTAACGCGCGAGCATTAAATCGGCCCGCTTCCATCCGAATCCAAATAAAGGCGCTTCTGACCTTTCGAAAATAGCCTAGATGCATGTCTGCTTGTATAATTAATCGAAGCTCGAACAGCAAGTTCCTCCAAGATGAAGAAAAAGATCGAGGTAACGTTCAAACGCGCCCTCGATGGCGGCTCGTTCGAGGCTCGAAACGCCTCGAAACTTTTCCACCCTTTTCATCGTGCCGCCGCGATGCGCTAAACGCATCGCGTGAAATTCGCGCTTCGACAATGGCCGGTTGGGCCCTTTGAAAAGTCCAACTTTCCGCGATGGAGGAAGACCGTTCGAGCATCCCGTCACGTCTCGCCGCGCCGAAACTATTTATTTTCGCGTTACACGTCGGCGGTTACAAGGGGCCCTTTCAAGGAGGATACGACACCGCCACGGGCAACGTCGTTCCTCGGGCGCGGCGTAAAAACGTCGTTCGGTACGTTGGAAGACTCGGCAATCTACGATGCCGGGGAGAAAAGCGCGGCGGCCGAGTTTTTACGAGGCTCAGCGCCCGCGTCAGCGCCGGACGTTTCCTGAAAAGCTCAGATTTTTGTTTCCCCCTTTTTCCCCGGCTCGGGCGATGGCCGACGTACCGTGGATCCTTCGTCCACCAGCCTGGAAGAGGGACTAGAGAGAGAGAGAGAGAGAGAAAAAGAAAGAGAGAGAGAGAGAGGAGGAAAGAATCAGAAAAAGAGAGAGAGTAGCGAAGCGCGAAAAGAGGGTTGGAAGGAGAGAGAGAGAGAGAAAGGGAGAAGCAGACAGCGAGAGGGGCGAGGGAAGGAGAGAGGAGAGGAGAGCCAAAGGGACGAGAGACGAAAAAGAGAGAGAGAGAGAGAGAGAGAGAGCAGAGAGAGAGAGAGAATTGCGTTGCTCGTGCGAAGAGGAAAAATTTGCCGCGCCGTCGGAAGGAAGGTGAGTCCCTTTCACGGGGATAAATGCGCTTTACGTGAGCTCATACGCGTATACTAAATAGGAACGTTGCTGGAAGTGACTCGGGGACCCGCGAAATAAACCGAGCGAATGCTTTGAACAGAGTTAGGCGAACCTGGGAAATCGCTTTAAAAGAGAATGTGTCTCTTACTAGGACCGTCTGATGTACGGGTCTCTTCCTGTCTCTTTATCTCTCTCTCTCTCTCTCTTTCCTTCTCTTTGAAAATCGTCTCATCGGTTCTATCCGTGGATATGAGTATTATTAATGCGATATGTATACCGCAGCTCTGGTGGTTCGGAACCCACCTTAAACAGTAGGTCCTAGAAATGACCTTAGCAGTCGGTGCCAAAAAATGAATTAAAAGAAGAATAAGTATTATTAATATTCGCGTGCATAAATGGCCGTGGTGCAGCTTATAATTCTTTCCGTACAAATGCGGAGCTTGGCTGATTTTTAGACGGAACATATCTCGTAAAAAAAAAAGAAAAGAGGACTATTCCTTTGAAGGGCGACTCGCGCACGACGCTCCTGGAATCGCCGATAATCGAGCAATGCGAATGGAACGCGGATCAAAAACCAGATGCTTCGCAAAAAGCCTGCTACTTTTTCTGCTCGTTAAGTGCTCGCAATTTATGCGTATAATCCCTCGATGGCTTGAAAATATTTATGAAATCCTCGCGCACCGCGTGACGTGCACGAATATTGATGCGCGTGTAATTCGTTTATAATTCTCAGGGTGGTAGGGGGCGCGTGCGATTTTCGATGATATTTCGGAAAGCGGACGAGTATAAATAGGAATCAACGGATGTAACAAGGTCAATTTGGGGGAAAAAAACCACGTAAGCGCGAATACTTTATAACTTTGCGTATTTCCTGTCACGATCACCTATACACATATACATACATGTATATACAATACGTATACACTATTTTTATCTCATTAAACATTCGTATTATATTTTAGCGGTGCAAATAAACACGAATTTCCAGCCCTCGCGAGGAATAGGGCGTAGAGGAGAGAACTGAAACGCGCGAGGTACGGGTCTAGACAAAACGATAATTCTTAAGCGATTTCATTCGATCACGTCCACGCTTCTGGCGGTGAAATAAACGCGGCTATACAGCCGCGATATGAAACATTAAAACAAAAAGGGCGGAAAAGGGTTTTATACGGAAAGCAGTCCCATATACGTTTCCCCACGTCCAACGAGCTGGAAAAGTGTCGCGGCCACGTTTTTACGATGTCCGAGGTGCGCCGGTGCAGCTTCTGCCTTAAAAAGCCCGCATCGCCCCCTCCGCCCCCCCCCTCTTCTCCCCCCCACACCCCGCCCCACCCCCTTCACCCGCCAACGTGAAAAGAAGCGAACGCGAAAACGTAAGTGCAATTAAATTTAATTGGCAACCCTGGCAACCGTGGAATTCCGTTTTTATGGGAGAACGTATGTAATACCTTTGATTAATCTCTTTCATCGCCGGCGATAAGGCGAAACAGAATTTAACGAGGATAATCCCCGCGGCGCGGGGGCTAAATGACGCCGCGATTTTCGTTTAAACGAGTCCGACCGTTTACCGGCAACGTGTTGCTAAATCCGATAGGAAATAACCGACCGAGGGGCGATCATCGTAATCGAGGATGACCGTCGTTGGCGCCTCGTCGAAATCGGAGGCTCGAATCGATGATCGATGATCCCCGATTAATCGCGCGAGGACGTGTCCTCTGCATGGCGCGAAAGCTCGAAATAAGCGATATAAGATCGTGGAGTGTCCGAGGCACATCTAAGGCGTAAAAGTGAGCCAAAGTCGAGGTAAAGTAGGGAACAGTTGGTCGATGGTCGGACTACCTTTTGGCCACGAGGATCCTCGTCGCGCGCCAGGGCGAACCGGATCGCCCGGCGATATAAAGTATGCGCTAATAATGCGCAATAGTTGTTATCGTAATGACGTATGAATATGCATGGTTAGTAACATTAACCTCTGGCCCCGGAGTTGCGGATTGCGCAATCTCCCATTCGCCAGGGTGTATCCGTGCACAAGCGGTTGCACTTTGTCGGGCCGGCCGTTCGGGAGAACGTATGCGCACGGACACCGGACCGCAAATGTTCACTCGAACGGCGGATAAACCCGTATCCATTCCCACGTTATAACAGCCTGATTGATCTGCCGATAATGAGCGCGCGCGCGCGCGTTCTGGAGCGGGCGTAGAATAAATTCTGGACATTTCGTGCACGTCGATGATGTAATACCGCTTTGTGTTTTTAATCTCGACATTTCTAGCAGGGCAGCGTGTTTCGTGTTTTTTTTTCTTTTTTCTTTTGGACGTTAGAGAATTCGACATCGAGCAGGGTTATAGAATCGCACTTTCGAAAGGCCAGATGTTTACTTTGGGGGATGGAGAATAGAGAGGACCCGGTTAGATTCGTTTCGCCAGCCGCTCCGCGAATGGATATCCGAAATCCGGTTGGGCTTAAACGTCCGGTTAGAAGAGGAACGCGAGGGGAGCCTTTGTGCGATATATTTCGAGGACGATGTTTCAACGATATCCGCGTATAAACGCCGGAGCAGCGGTACGGGGCTATTGAGAGGTGAGAGGAAAAAAGCTCGGATACAATATTCGTGCGGTAGAGATTCGAGATAAATGAAATTACTCGCAACTTCTCCGATAATGTTTCGTACCAGAAGCAAAGGGATATTGTATATCCATGATATTCCGGGCGACATTCTCAACGCCTCTGTGCAACGCCAAGTCTCAAAAATCAGCATCAAAACTCCCTCGTCAAACTTCCACCCTCGCAAAATCCCGCCCCTGCGTTTCACGAATAGCGGTGCTCGCTCTCGACGACCAGGAGCAGCGCTCCCGGGTCCCAGCGGGCGCCGCGAAGCGGAGCGTGCGAATTTTCAAAATGCGACTCGACGCGGCAGTCCATCCTGGAACTTTTGGAACCTTTTAATTCACCGGAGAGGGTGGCAGGCTCGTAACAAATCGGGGTCGTTGTCCGCGTCGACAGTGGCGACGGCAGGCCGATCGGGATTTCGTGGCCAAATAGCCGGAGGTTCCAGGCAGTCGCGGTGCCGACGCAACGTATTTTCGGGAAATGAACGAATCCTATTAACGCTCGCATTAATAACTGTAATTGAAGGCGCGCGACGCCTGGAAAATCGCCTGGAAAACCTTCGATGGGCGTTCGATGGGGAAAATTGTTGGGGAATAATTCGAAGGAGAAGACGAAGGAGGAGGGGGGGGGAGGGAAGGAGGATGGCGGGAGGTCGCTAACGATGACGGAGGATTGAGAATGAAATTACGGCGATGGAGTCGCGCGCTGCCCCTTGGGTATCAACTTTCTCGACTGCGGGCCGAGGTGGACATTCCGCGGAGGTGTTTCTATTGCATTCAGTTAGGACTTTCCTGGCAAATGTCCTCTTTGATTTCTCCTCGACGAGGCCCCGCGCTTCGAGCCACCGATTCGCATTTGCCCCGACTTAGCCGGCCTGGAATGGCATTTTGGGATGGTCCATTCCTACCCGACGCTTTAGCGGATGTATGAAGCTGGATTGGTGCAGCGGATGCTGTATATAAAAGCGAGGTGATGACAAGGGAGGAGTAAGGGTGGATACGGAGAGGACGTGCGAGCGTTTACGCTTGGCGAGTATATTTGAGAGTAGACGAGTGGCGAGATTGGGAACGAATCGAGGCGCTTAAGGCGGAGAAGTACGATGGGCGATTTTGATTCGAGGTGTTAGTGTAAGAGTTTAGAAAGCGTGGAATGCAGCGTTTGTCTAGATTCTCGCTAACAGGTGATAAATCCTAGTGTGAGGGGAAAGTCTGGTCGTAGTGGCAGTTGCAAATTACCAAAGGCGCCCTCAGAAAATCAAGATGATAAGAACGGTAAGATTTGGTATACAAGAACGATCAAAAACGGAAAGCAAAAGGGAACATTCTCCACAATAAGAAACAAAAAAGAAAGTCCAGTAAGAAAGTAAGGCTAGAAGAATTCAGAATAGAATATAAAGTAAAGTAGCAAAATAAATTTTTTTTAAAGTAAAAAAATAAAATAATAGAGGGGGAATGTAAAATAGACTAGCATTACTCTCCAACTAATATAACATATATTATACCGAAAGAAAAGGAAAGGGGAAAGTTCGTTACCGTAGTATATCCACGCCATACCTTATCTCTTCCTTCCGCCTGCCCCTCTCATCTTATCCCCCCCTCTTACATTAGCGAGCTTTGCCTTCGAAGCTGGATCGGGACGCAGCCCTCCTCGTTGCACCTAAATTCGATGCAGGAAAGCTGAGCTAAATTCACTCGCTCTCCGTGTGATGAAAATGAATAATTAAAGTTCGCCATCGCTATCTCTGGAGTGGCGGTACGGATAACAGAATCGCACAGGCGGTAATTAATGCGCGAATGTTGACCATGCAATTCAGCCTATTTACGACTTCGAAATCAACGTTGTGCAGCGAAGTGAGACAGCGTTCCTCGCGCCCTTGTTTCACCCCCCCCTCCCACGCCTTGTCACAGTAACTTCCATCGCGATACAACGGATTCCGAGGCGGGCTCAATGTCGTTTATGGGCCGCGAAGGTAATTAGCGCAAAGCTTCTTATTGTTGAAAGTTTCTTCCCCGAAGCCTAAGGAGTTTATCTGGCTGAGGCAGACACGTTCATAAATCGCGGCACCGTTTTAATTATAACTCGCGCCGTACTTTCCCCGCACGGAGTTACCTCGCGTTGATTAGTGAAGCGTGCACGGCGCTCCCGCTTTACATCCGAAGCTCAGCTCGCACACGAGCGAAGCCTCGTAACGCATTACCGGCCCGTGCATTTTTGGCAGACCTCCGGTCACGTTTTTGGATAAATATCGCTTTAGTCCAAAGGTTGATTTGGTCTCACAGAGGATATGTATACTGTACTTTATGGTTGTTGAACGAGCTTCAAGCCTAGGAGTCACTGTGTTTCGTTGCGTATAATTTTGCCAGCCAGGGACAAAAATCGAAGCACTCGTTTTAATCGTATCCCAATGTTGTTTTACTAATATTTTGGCTTCACCATTTGATGGAACCGTGGGATATCTATTTATTTTGTCATATCGTGCTTCATGAGCTCCACGGAATTGTTTTGCCAAATTTGCCATTGCTCCGGCGTATGGAGTTGGGGAAAAACTCGCAGGCACGCTACAGTAGATACTGCATATTTGGAAAATATTTCATAAACTTCACCGCTCCGGATAAATCCGAATGGGAAGGTATTCCAATAAATTTCAACGGCCGCTGTCTAAAACATAATCCCACGTCGCTCGATGTCTAAGATCGAGACTTCGACGCGCGGGGGGTGGGTTTTTTCTTTTTTTTCTTTTTCTACTCGACGCTTACGAAGCACATATTACGAGGACGAAGTGGATGATAATAACGCACTATAATTACTCCTCGAATATTACGAGCGAGGAAAGCTCCTCAAACGGCAATTTGCGCGACGTATAATTTCTACCGAATTAAATAAGGCTTTACGGTGCGGCCTTAGAGCGGAGGCGGATAATTGCGCTAGAAGAAGCGTGAGAACGATGGAATAAGGTTCTGAAGAATTACGAAACACGAATTACGTAAATTTCTGCCTCCGTCGTTATCGCGATCGTCCGTCGGCGCTTTGGAGGCACCGAAGACCAAAGAAGCATGCAAGCAATTAACAGCGGTCCCTCGACGCTTTAATGCTCGCGCGTTCGAGAAACGCGATACGAGTGAAGCTCGCGTGAAATTTTCCCAGAGATATCATTAAAAAATGGAATACGATATTACGCGGTAAACATCGGACGGTCGAGTAAGGAGCAATGTTAAACAAAGAACATTACCGAGATATAATAACGCGTTGTACGAAAGAAACAAAAAAAAGCTGCTTTTACCAGCCACTCAACTCTTCAAAGGACTCGTTTATCGTAAAGCGTTTGCAAATGACTTTGATGAATTCTTGGGGAAAAAAAGAATCGTAAAGTACGTAATAGAAAACAAAGTCTAGCAACATCAGGCCGGAGAAGAAGAGGCGGGTTTTATTAACTTCCTCACGAGAGGCGCCATAAAATCCTTGCTTCGCATTAATAAGGGAGTCGACGAGGAAAAATGGTCTGGTAAAGAATTGACATCCCGGGACAAGGTCCGTACCGGTTCGTGGAATAAATAATAATAGGGTAATTTGACTGCCTTCCTCGTGGGACATCGGTCCATCGGAGCCGGGGCAAACTCCGCGAGAACCTTCTTGGGATATTCGGCCCCTCGCCGGCTCCCATGAGATAAACGTCCTTCAATTTTAACGCAACCACCCCGCCGTACGTCGGGCACAGCCAGCCTGACACATTCTGGGAAGCCAGGGAGGAAACTCGAGGAAAGAACCCGGGTGAATTCACTTCTTCCTCCACGAAGAGCAAGGCGTCCGTCCTTCCAACATTTACCTTCGCTGCTAAGTTTCAAATGCAGAGAACGCGTCGAGGAGAAAGCCTCGTTTCGACGCGTCGAAACATCTCTCCTCAATTACAATACGATTGGAATAATACTGTTCTCATATCAGGAAAAATCAATCTTAACACTGTTCCTACCGGCTATTTTCCAGGCATGTTTAAGCGTACTAAATATATCCTTGAAGAAAAAAAGTGCGAAGATAAAATTGTCGATACATTCATATATCTGCGAGAAAATCACGAAGAATCTCAGAAGCGACCGCGTCTGAAGATTCCACAATTTTTCGAAGAAGACACTGACACTGTAATAGTAGTGTTAATAATAAAAACGAGGAAAAATCCAAGAACGCTCATTTTCCAAAGAAGAAGAGTCTGTCTTAAGGGTAGAAACCAGGGAAAACCCAAAAACGCCCATTTTCGATTCCTCCATCTAGACGAGAAGGAGAAAACCCAAAAGAAATTCCTCATTTCGAGAGACATCGTAGAAATGAAGCGTCGTCGCACTCGATAAACAATTGCTCGATATACCAAAACGAACTGTCCAACTCTGGCGCATATCCCAAAGATCATTCGCAGAACTCGAAAGGTCGGCGAGACCGTAGAAATTCTCATCTTCGTTAACGAGACTCGACCGGCGCGATCCGCAAACACGGGCTCACGCCCGGGTAACGCGCTTTTACTACTAATTCGCCGTGGAACGCTAAAGGGCGCGTCAATGCGGAAGGAGCGTCGCGGCGAAATAAAAAGGAGAAGCGTAATGAGAGATTTATCTGGCCGCGCCCGCGGCTAACCCGGAGGGCCAGAAAATTCTCTCCATTTTATTCGTCATGCCGGCGTAAAGCGGATACGACATCGTGATTTACGGATACGACGATTCGCCGGTCAAAGCCGCGGTCTATGCGGGTACCTGCCGTGTTTCCTCCCCGTGTCCCGACTGCCGTGTGCGTAGCACCACCATCGTCCCTCTACGAGGGCATAAAGAATCCCCGAGGTGGTTCGAGGGTGTTTCGCGCCGGAGCATCGTGGAAGCCGGTATTCCGAGGTTACTGCTCTCAAGGCTGTGGAAACGGAACCGAGTGCGTCGGCATTCGCGGTTGAACGCACCTCGATAAGAGCGCTTTAAGAGTGCATCGCTCAAAATTACGTGAGGAGATTACGATGGGTACACGGGGGCTTTTATATTGCCCCTCCTTTTACGGACTTTGGTCTTATATTATTTATTATAGGCCCCGTTTACGCGGTGCTTGGCCATCGGTGCTTGTAAGATAGTGCGAAGGAGAGAGGATGGATAAGGGAGCGGGTGGAAGAGAGAGCTGAGGATGTATTATACATTGATATGATTCTTATACCTTCCTTTTGTTTCGATATAATGTATGATATATCGTTGGGTGTACTACTTTGTTTCTCCATGGCAAACGATTTTGTATATCCTAGTATTTTAACGCTATTTCTACCAGGACCGGTCAGCGTTTTCTTCGAAAAATTATAGAATTTTCAGACGCGGCCACTTCTGCGATTTTTCGTGATTCTCTTGCAGCGTACGGATCAATAGTTTAATGTATCGACACTTTTCCTTCGCCCTCTCTTTCTTTAAGGATATATTTAGTAGATTTAAATATGTCTGGAAAGTGGCTGGTAGGAATAGTGTTAAGGATATCCAGGGATATATTTGGTAGAAGTCATTTCTTCACTTCTGAATTAGTCTAGAGAATTATTATTCTCTTCTAAGTCTATAATGTAAACGAAGACGTGTTTCCTAACGCGAGATTTATATTGAGCTTGTGGCGGTACTCGAAATGCAAGGTATTTATTAAGCAACGCGATGATCCGTCCGCCAGACCGTGAATAATTCCCCCGCGTTTGTCACAGTCCCGTCGTTGCTCGACGGCTTTGCGCCCGCGTCTCGATTTATGCGCCAAGTAACCATCGCTGGGAATAAAAGAAACGCTCTGTCGAAGCTCCGCTGTACGTGCAGAGGCTTCGAAAAGCGATGAGCCTAGGAGGCGATTAATTAACCCCTTGCCCGATGAACACCCGTCGAACCTTTTCACGCGATTTTATGAGGATGCACTGACCTGGAAAGCGGGCCGAGCCGCGCCTGCGATTTTACGCGCGATGAATGCGACGATGTGTCGCGTTGCCTGCTTGAATTCCAAAGGCGACGATTCATCGTGGTAAGATAAGTCAAGGATGAGAATCATTGTGCCACCTTTGGGATCAATGCCGCGGAAAATCTACCTCGTCTAATCGAGCCTCGGCCATTCGCACTCGCTCACCTTATTTCCTACGAGATATGTCCCAACCTCGCTCGAAATTGTGCGATGACGAGCGAACGATTCTTGCGGTCATAGCGAGCGTATTCACACACTTATGTTTAATTATCCGAATGGTCTTATGGAGATTGGACGATCGCTTCAACAATTCGACTGTTTTTGTCCGGAATAATATCGTGTCCACTCGCTGCGTGGACGATTATCCAAATCGATTACTACATTCTGAATTGAAATTAAATTAATAATGGATAATTATAGAGATTAAGGTGCCGAGTTGATTGGAATTACGTGAAATGGCGTGGAAAGAAAAAGGAACACTGGGGTAACTGGAAAATAAATATATGGATACATTCCATACGACCAGACGAATCATTTTCTTGTCATCTTATTTCCTCTTTTTTTGGATACATTCGCGATTAATCGCGACGAATCCTGCGCAGTATTTATCAGATGTGCGCAAGTGTATACGACGATCTTTAATCGCGATTAAATGGATTAAATAGACTGGCACGAGAATATCGTCGAACTTAGGCGCGAAGAATCGCGAAGACTTCTATAGATTTAAATCGCGACCGTTATCGATGCGCACACCCCAGGTTTGATAAATCCCGACGTAGGAACCGCGCGGGTAAATATCCTGCAGTAACCGTGAAGCTTAAAAAACGTTTAATCAACTCCAACGCGCCGTAATCGAAACTGCAACTGCAAAATAAATCAGCGGCCCTCTGGCCGGGGCAAATTAATCTACCGGGTGCAGGGTATTAAATTTAAATTTTCCCCGGAAACTATTGCGACCCAAGAATGCGGAAGCAATATCGCCCAGTTAATTGAGAATCTATGGCCATCCTGGCCGATATCTCACGCCGCAAGTGAAGCGCGATATACGTTAGCCGTGCGCCGCCTAGAAGAAATTTAGTTGCACACTTTTGGCAGTTTAGGATCGACCACCGTGCCTTCGATATCCCACGCGATTCCTCTCTCGTTTCTCATTCTCGCTATTCAAACATATTCAAGGATTCCTCGCGCGAAAAATAATCCGATAACTCAATAATCGCAATCAGGGATTAAAGTACGAATCTTATGGCTTATCGTCTTCGAAGGCGATCAAAGGCAAGTTTAACCTTTTCCTTGTAAAGCGAATATCTGTATTATCCCTGTTCATATCGCGGAATACAGACGGAACGCTCGGATCAGCTGGATACGCGTTGCGGCAGTGGGATTTGAATTTGTACACCGGCCTCGTTGACAGCTCATTCCCTGACGAAAGCAGGCTGCACGGTTTGCAACGTTGCTTTGAACCGTGACCAAGCATCGGGTGTGACCGGCCGACTGAAGACGGCCGTCATGAAACTAAATATTCCTGGCCCTTGTATGATAGATTGACCAGCATCCTGGCTGGGCTATCGAGCTCAGGCAACGCGTTCGGACGTACTTGTGACCCCTCCTGCGAGACGAAGCGCGGCCATAGTTGCATTAACACTATTCCTACCAGCAATTTTCCAGGCAGATTTAAGTGCATTAAATATATCCTTAAAGAAAAAGAGGACGAAGGAAAGATGTCGATAGATTAATTCATCGAACCGTACGCTGCGAGAAAATCGTGAAAAATCTCAGAAGTGAGCGCGCCTCAAAGTTCTACGATTTTTCACAGAAATCACTGATCGCTCGTGGTAGGAATAGTGTTAGTACGCGACATGATACGCATGTACTTCAGAAAGATATAGACTAGCAAAGCTCCAGGATATAAACTTCGAAAAATCCATTTAAAATATCGAAGGACTACTTTGGAATGTACGAAGCTCGGAATCGTGATTTTAGCTGTTTTTGTTTGCTCTCTACTTCCGTGATTTTCTAATAAACGTACCGAGGAGTTCGAAGGAAAATCCCAGATGACAAATTCGAAATAATTCCAATCGAGGGACGCGAATCAGTCGACGCACGTGGCACGTTGCCACGCGGTGGCACGTCGCGAAACTCGAAAATTTCGGTTGGGTTTAACAATTACGCGATCTGTTACGCAATTCGACCCCTGGGGATCGAACATCCGCTGGGTCAGGAAATCCATTGGTAAAGCTGCTCGTTAATCAATTTCGGAGGATGGCGAGTCGCATTCCGCGCCAAGCTCGGGGAATAAAGCGCGGAAAGGTCGTTTAGAAAACGCGGAAGGCTGTTATCGTTCGACGTGGCTAGCTGGGCAGCTTCGAAAACGCAGCTCTCGTGGCGCGTGGCGCAAGAGGAGCTCCGAAATCTCGGGATAATCTCGATGGCGGACCTGCTGATTTCTATCCTACGCGGCATTATTAGCTCGATGCACATATTGGATAGGAGCTGCAGCGTTTAATTCATCGGTCGGATATTCGATATTTGGCGAAGCTTTAAAGCGATCAAATCGCGGGTTATCTGTAATTTTGCGATGCATCCCTGTGATCCGGCTTCCTCTGTATCGTGTTTTTCGCGCAGTGTCGAAAATGAATAATGTTAACGCGCGATTAATTGATTTGGCTTCGAAAAATGCGCCGATCGAGGAGTTGGGAATAACAGGCAGCCCGGTGAAACTTTACAAGGCCCTCTCCTCTTCCAAAAGCTACTCGGGGAATTTTACACGGACGCTTTCTTGGCGCAGATCCTCGAAAGAAAACATTCCACGCGAATTATGGAAACCTTCCTCGTCCTTAGCGACGAGTAAGAAATAACCCTCTGTAACTCACGCTAACTCCCAAGTAACCTTTCGTGTAAGCGTTTTTCTCGTCCATAATTTACAGATCACTGTACATCAAAGAACTACGTTTGCTGAGGCAACCACGGTTAATTATGCCAAATATTCATCGTTCTTTTGTAGTACGAGGAAGATTAAGTAAGAAGCGAGGTTAATAATGAAAATCCCAAACCGGTCGATCGTTTCTTAAAACAATTGTCCGATTTTCCGATGAAGGTTTTTTTCAAGATTCGCCATGATTTTATTCCGACATGTGGATTATTACATTGATATATTGATATTTTTATTATTACATTCCCAAAAAGTGACTGGTAGGTCGACTGTTAACACTAAACCTACTAAAGTATTCAGAATAGTTCTTGGAGGTTTCAAGGAAAAAATTTCGTTTCACTCCATCCTCCAATTCGCGCCTATTTAATAAATTCAAACGAATTAAATTTAATCCCAATCCTCAAATCCACACCTACTTAAGTCGACGCCATATACCAAGCGGAAAGGACGCCACCACGGACCGCGAAAGATGATTCCTGAATTCTGGAAGGCGCTTGGAGACCGTAGAAGCGGGTTAATTTGCGCCGGCCCGCGAATTCATCGTTCGGCATTATAAGGGGGCACAAAGCAAATGCGGAAGGCGGAAAGGGTATCCGCTGGGTGGAAAAAGTTCCCCGGTTGCGGAGTAATAAACACACTTTACCGCGACCGCCTCGCCGCGTTATTAACCGCCGCGTCTTTTTGCCCCGTCTTACTTCGCCGCGGCGTTGCTGCAACTGCGGCACCTCGCGTTAACCGCGCGCCGCCATTGAAAGCACGCCACCAAGAACCGCCGGCCATTCATTCGCCATTTGATCCCTTCAACTCTTTAAACGCGCCCTTACACGCGCCACGCGCGGCGCAAAAGACCAAACTTCCGCTTTTTTCCTCCCCCTCCACCATCCAAAACGAACTTCCACCTTTTTTTTTTTTTCGTCGGACGCCCCTGGAAAGTTCCTCGACCGTTAACGATGACGAGTAACAAAAAAAAAAAAGAACGAAAAGAAACAAGAGCAAAAGTCGGTTCGATGCTCGGCGATAAAATTCCAAAGAGCTTTAACCGGCGACATTCGCGTTCCATCGGCGACGCGTAGGTGTCTATTGTAAATTGGGGACGCGAGTGAAAGCGCGATGGTAAATACCGCGGGAAACTATTGCTCCAAAGTCAGGGGAGAAAAATGATCAGGGCAGGCTTTATTATCCTGGAGACACGAGAACTCGCGAAGGATGGACTGGCTGGCTTAATTTACGATACGCGCTGCTGCGAGGTTGGGGTAGAAGTTTTTATCTGTGATTAAATGCGCAGGGTGAACGCTGTCAAATTACCGGATTCGAAGGTCAAATTATCGAAGATAAGCCGCAGATGGGGTATTTTGATGAACGATGCTCGCAAACTGTATTATTCGCACCTCCGCTTCTACCTGCGTACAGGACTGAAATTATAGGGTTACTATATCGAATCGTTGCACCGAACCCTTGAGGATGAATGGAAAGTGAGTTACGATGCTTGCGATTCACCGCGTGGAAATTGGAGCCGCGTCTCATCTTCGCCTCGCGTTCACTGCGTTTCTCCAGTGAAAGCTTCGCCCCAAAAACGAGCGGCCATTCGTCCGTCATTTAATCCCCGGCCATTATGCTTGTACACCTATGCGCGCCAAAACCCAAGTTTCGCGGTAGTTTCGCGAGAAGTGAATTTCGTTGGCACTCTTCTGTGCTCTCGTCCTCTCCACGGTTTCCGCACTGGGCGGTGGAATTTCGACGAATCGACGACTGTACAACTCGAAATTGGAATATTGAATTTTAGAAAGACGATAATGCATCGATATTTCATATCAGAGTAGTTTTGATAATACGCAATCATTCATTTATTAATGATTTCTGTCAAATACTCTGGCGATAAATGAGAATAATTTACTCATCAAAATTACCTTTTTTTCTTTACACTCCTGTATTTTTGCATAGTCTTCCGTATATTCGTTTATACTTCTGTGTAAGAGAAGTATAAGCTTTATGGAATTATGTATAAACTCTTACGCGAAATGACGATGGTCATGGATTTCGTAGCGGAATATACATTCCCGCAAAGTTATTGTGTATATGTATATAACCGCAAAATTAAGCTTGAAATTGCCCTGCATAATATCTCCCTCGTGAGAATCCTCGTGTAAATATTATCGACCTTCCGGGGTGAAAATATTGACCCACTTGAAAGTGCGGAATCTTAAATTGTGGAAAAGCAGAAGTTACGAACCGCCGAAGTTTCCTCATATAGAGCCCCGGTGGCGTGGCCTTTGTTATACCAAGGGTAACTACTGCAAACGAACACGATGCATTTCTAACGAATTTAAATCAAACTTGCCGAACATTACATTACTGAAAATACCCCGGGATTGACTATACAATTAATAAAACCAGAGCCCCGGACCGGAGGGTAATAATAATATGCGTACAAAGATATAAAATATTAAAATAAAAATTTGTTGATAAACCTGCCGAAAAATGAGCCGAGCATTCGATACCAAAAGCAAACTAAATAAACCAATCGCGTAACTTGATTAACCTCGGGGGATATCAAAAACCGAAAGGAATCTTCCGCTTTCGAATCGTCGTACATAAGCCATGGAAAAAATGCATCATTTAGAGGATATCCCTTAAAAGCTGGGTAGGACAAGATGGCTGTAGAGTGCAAAGCCAGGAACGCAGAAAGGAAAAATTAATAACGATAATACAAGCTCGAAAGCCGCTTACTCGAGAGAAGCGAGCCGTGAAAGGCCGCGTCACAAAATTGTCTCGCCTAGGCGAAACTCGCATCGATTTGAGAATATCGTCACGTGGCGTGACTTTCGCGTCGTTCGACCTGAAATTCCCCACTCGTACGCCATGACCGCCCTTCCGCCTCTCTTCGAGGGAAGAAAATTGCCGGCTCTGTTCGGACGTAAAATTCAATCTCGCTTCCCTTCCATTTGCAAATTAGTCCGGGCCCACGCCGCTGTCTCTCCGCGGAACACCGACGTCGATGCGCCTACGGTGCCCAGGCTCGTGAAGCGCGAGGGAAATTGTTTCGGCGTCGTCGATGACGGAGTATCCGGAAACCACCATGGAGCGTGGATGAAAGATTTGACAGGTGCGGCACGTCGCCAAATGAATTTGAGGGCGCAGAAAGAAGCGAGCGGATAATTGAGGACGAATCGCGTCGTGGGCCCAAGCTTGTATTATTTAATATATACACGGTTTAAAGTCTAGAAAGTCTTGGACTTGGTCTCTGGAAACTAAATGTATTATATTATTGTTCTTATTATTATTATCATCGTCATCATCATTATTATCATTGTAAGTAGTAGTAGTAGTAGTAGTAGTAGTAATATTATGTACTTACGTGAGCCCTTAATTCCCGATACTTGAAATCCATAAGCTGAACACAAAGCTTCTATCGAATAGTCAGATATGTATATGTTACCGTGAAAGGCCGAAATCTGGAGAACGTCGACATTCTCCAATTTCGGTCTTTCACGCTAACTTATACACCAGAATTTTTGTACTTATTACTAAAACACTTTATCCGACAAGTGCGTCGATGAATATAGATATTACATATATATATATACAAGAGGTACGATGAAAAGACAAAATACGAAGTTACCGTCGCGAAGCGCGTTTTACCACAGTTGCCTCGATCAGTATAGCGACGCAGGTAGCTAATTCAAGCGAATACCCACATTGATCCTGTGTTACGGCACGAGCCTAATACGCTGGCTGGTGCAGGAATCGCAGCTGTCGCGAGTCAGATTATTAGGATAATGCGAGCCCCTCTCACGATTCGGGCTAATCAATTTTACGAATGTTCCGGCACTTACTTCGGCCGAATTGCGTCCTTTCGTCACCGAGACTCCAGGAAGCTCAGTAGATTTCCGAAGTTCCTCGCGTTTGACGACGGCAGTATAACCGTCTACGTTTCACGTTATACGGGAAGTTTACGTATTATCCTTTGGGCCGTGCAAGCTTATTAAGCCGTCAAGCACGGTTTTGATGCAAAGCCCAGGGCCGGCGAGAAAGTAGGGTAGAAAGTCTGGGGTTCATCGAAACTACAGGAATGCATACCGCGGTTTAATATCATAATGGGACTGTTGCCGATTAATTCGAGATGCTGCTGTTGGCCGTACGTGATTCGGCATATTTATGCTCTCGGGCTATTTGCTCCGATTTGCATAATACACAAACCTATCCACCCAGGTGCATAATCGGCGCGTGGGAAACCGTCGTGAAAAATTTCAGAGGGAAGACGGAAGGAGTATCTATTTTTCTTTTTTGCTCGATATCCTCGTCGACGCGCACCAAACGTTGTTATCCGAGATGCGATGGGGCGAAGATCGAGAATAAGAAACTGGCTGTCTCTCTTATTAAAGCTCGAGTCAGCGGCTGCTAATATCGTCTTGAAACTTGTTTCTCTCGTTACGCAGTTCTTTCCCCTCCATCGCAATGGGCTCCGTTTTAATTGAGCTGCGCACCTCGAAGGAGACTGGCGAGCCATCGAGCTTCCAACAAAAGGCAGAGCTACGACACTTTCTCCCCTGGCGCATCTCAGCGCCATGTAACTTTTCTCGTTTCGCCTCGCGAAAACGTCGTCGAGGAGATACGAGATAGGGAGCGCTTAAAAAATATCCAGTGGTCGAATAAACGAGAGGTCAGCGAATGAGGGTTTCATCGAGAGGCTGATACGAGGCGTCGCAAAATTTACGCGAGTACTTTTGATGGAAAACACTGATTACATGATTAAAGATTGTAAATTTTGTATCGATTCATAAAATATACAGTATAGGGTTATGTATGGAATAGCATATTGGATAAAGGGCCTCCACGGCTTTGCTGGTATATACGTACTCTTCTGTTGAAATTTTCAAATCTTGCGTGAATTTTGGCGCTATAATAAGCCTCCGCGAATTAAGCTGATCTCCAGAGGACGGTGATTTAGAGAAGATAATTAATCTCGATAATACAAATATTACCGTGGCGATAGCCGGCATTAATTCGAGTAAATAGAGAGGGGAATCGTTATTTATTAAAGCCGAACGGCACGATAAGCCATGGGCACAGGCTCGAAAGCCGGATAAATATTCGGTGGCGAGTCGTACGGCGTGGCTGGGTGAAAAATTTATTTCCACGGAAACATCTTTTATTCGACTCCGCAGGAATCGATCCTGTCCCTCTGGCCGTGCACGTTGGAATTTCTAAAAGGCGTCCCGGAAGAAGACAGTCGTCTTAGAGGCGATTATTCGGGCAGTGAAAATGGAGCCAAAAGAATTCCTATCGATACAAAACCTAAGAATTCATAGCCACTAATATAACAGTAATTAAAATATGTTATATACATAAGTATTGTAATATATCACAACTTCGTATTGCTGTCGTCTAAAATAAACCTGAATCTCGTGAGTATTTGGAAAGTAACAACTGTTTTCGGACCGCGATTAACACTTTCCGCGCAGCACCGATTTCTCCTTACTTTCGTAATTATTTTTTATTTTTGCTCCAGCCATGCCACGCTATTATAATTCTCTTCTAACGTACGTCCTACGATTTTTATAATTGGTAAAAAACCATTCTGACGATCGAAGACTCTTCTTGCTGCTGTAAAAAAAATGGAGAAAAATAGTTACAACTCCTTCGAAACTAATTTCATCCGAGGATCGATCGTATCCTACGTATTCTCCAAAGCGTAGAATGATAATTGTTAGTCTCATAATCACAAACCAATAATCTTCTCGACGGGGCCCGCTTTATCAAGCGATCGTTTTAGATCCAACGCTCGTGAATTTCATTTTCTCCCCTTTGGCCCACCCGGATGCCCTCCATCGGATCCACCAATCGTTCTCCGGTTCACCCCGTGCAAATCACCCCTGTTGATTCCAGGGGAATTATTCGCGGCCGGATTGCGCACCAGTGGCGATCCTGGATTAAATATACGCGCGCCCTCGAAAGCGGTGATAAAATTTTAATCGAGGCCACCGTGAGCAAAGGGCGAGGCGGGCGATGGAGGGGCGGGCGGAGGAGGGAGAAAAATTCACTCACCACGCCCGATGGAATCAATCAACGCCGATAACGGTTCCCTTTGTAAGACTCGGAGTCTCTCGGACGACGTTCGATCTTCGACAAGAGCATTGCTCACAAACTGAGCGGCCGTCGTGCGAAATTAATAACAACCTCCCCCGCGCATAGAATTTCCAAAATCGTAATTGAAAACAATTATAAGGAAAATCTTAGAAAATCGTGCTTACAAGTAATCGTAACAAAAATTGATCAAACTGTGTTTGTTGTATGCAAGTGGTCGTTGTAGGTTTGAGAATACTCAGTGATATAATCAACGAATCGTCGGACAAACGAAAGGTCGGACTTTTTTTTTCTTGAACTTTACAATTTCCCAATAATAATTTCATTTCAAATCACAACGTGTCTACCATTAATTCCACAAGCCACACGTCGATGGTCAAAATAATTACATACCCACACAAAAGCATCGATTCCTTTCGCCAAAACTCCAACTCCACAAAACCGTGTAAACCTATCAAAAATCCAAAGTGCACGAATAGGCGTTCCATTAAACCAAGAATCCCCGATTATTCCCAACTCGTACAAACATATACACTACCACGATCCTGGTACAACAAAGATAATACAGATTTCTACGACATCGATCGAATACGTCATTAAATATGTTCGCCGACAGGCTGGTCTCACGTGACGCACGATAGTGCGCTCCGAGCACAAAGGAAAAGAACGATCCGCCGGGACACCGCGACCGTTTTTTTCTCTCTCTCTCTCTCTCTCCCTCTCTCCTCCTACCACCCACTCTCCAGGGCTCGAGATCGAGCACGTTCCGGGCCGATTCGCGGCGAGCACCGCGCCGGGGAATTAGATCGTAAATAAGAGATCCTTGATAACCGAGCCCCGGTCGGCCTTAATATCGGGAAATCCCGAATGTTTCCTCCCCGAGCGGATTTCCAGGCCGAGGCGCATTCGAGGCGGAGCAGCAGGCTCGTGCTCGGCGAGGTGCATTCCGAATGTTCGACGGATCGTTCCTCGTTGCCGGAGTTTCTCAAGGAAATTAAGAATAAGCCAGTTGGTCTCTTCCCCCATCCGCTTCCTCGGGGAAGATCGAGGAGGAGCGGGGAGGGGGGCTGCTTTTCCAATTTCTCTTGGGTGAAGATACCGGAATGCCGGGGTTACGTATGGGTTCCGGACTTAGCCGCGCGTAGCTCGAACGACAGTGATGTGTACGTGTGTATGGAATATTGGAAAAGCGGGGAAACCGGCGTAATCCCCTGTTCCTCGCGTCTTCGAGGAGTATCGTGGATCGTGGATCCTGGATACTCGGGACGCACCGAAAAATAGGGCTCTTCGTAGAGTCGGGCGGAGATTAAAAGGAGGCGGGCTTTTGCATCGAAGTCGTGCTCCTCGAGGAACGAGCCTGGCAGGAGTTTACGATGCGGCTTGTCCTTCGCGTGTAATTCCACGCGAGGCGGCTTTTCATCCGTTCATCGCGGGGGATATCGAGCGTAAGGTCTTGGTCGATCGCGATTAGTGGATGGTGCCTCAGCGATGAGGGCTTCCCGGCTCGGCCCTCATCGACGAGCGTGAAGAAGCCACGATAAAAGCAGCGCGGATTAAAGCGAGCCCTGCTTTCCGTTCCGGCGGGGAATCTTCCTCCTCGTTGTTTGTATTCGGTGATATATAATTGCGAAAGCGCGCCGCCAGAAGGTGCCGCGATATATTTTTCAGCCCCAAATCCCGGCCGTGACATCCGACGAGATTACGCTGACTTACGCCGATGCACTCGGTGCATTCGCTCGTTACGGCTAATGGAAATATAAATTGCTAACCTATAAATATTCCTCGGATGTGTTCATCCAGTAGGATCAGCCGGAAACATATTTGAGCGCAGCTTACTGTCGAGACCCTCTCTCTCTCTCTCTCTCTCTCTCCTTCTCTGTTTCCACATCTCGCTCTCAAGTTGACTCCATTGATCATTGCTCGAGAGGATATTAATGAATCCGTATCGGTGTTTCGCAAACGAACGAGACTCGTACCGTTTCTGGGATCACCGCGTTTATTTCGGTGGTGTACATTATTCCACGTGGACCGTCCGAGCAAATGCTCTCGTTCACGAGTAAATGCTTTCAGCGTGAGTACCCTGTCCTTCTTTTTCCTCCTTGCCGACTTATCACTCGTCCAGCGTATATGGGACATTGGAATAAAGGACTGCAAAACCGATCGTCTTCATCGAATATTACCGCGCCCGCCATTCGGTTCGTGGAACCTCGGCGGAGTTATAAAATCATTGTCTCGCCGTTTTGTTTGTCTGAAATAACGTCCATGCCGTATATCCAGACTGCGTTATATCCGTTTCAATCTGCATCGATGCGCCTGGATTTTCGTGGAGCGCCGACAATAACGCGGGCTACGAAACGGGAGGTCACATTAAAATAAATTTTCTCTTTTTGACCGTTCTATACCTTACGGGGCTTTGAATTGTCAGATATTGGAAAACGAGTCGGTGACGGACGTGCCGGTTAGAAAAAAAAAAGGGGGAGAAAAAAGGAAACAGAATAAAAGCCCGATTCGCGATCTCGTATCAGTGCCTCGAAGCTTTTGGGCCGCGCATAAAAGGCATTTATGATGCCGGATTAACCGCAAAGTTCTTCAAACAACGCGATCCAGGCGACGCTCGTTATAATCGATCCGGTTACATTTCAAAGGCAATGGCGAGAGATTTGATTAAACGGGAGGAGCGATATCTCTCTCTTTCTCTCCTCGTAGAACGAAGCGATCTTCAGGGTTCATCCATTTTATTCTCTTTCTCCAGGGTTAAATCTACTTTTCTCGCGTGATATATATTGGGTTGTTCGGAAAGTCATTTCGTTTTGTTTTTCGTTTTTCACCAACCAAAAACTACTGTGTAGAATTAATAGAACTTTTTCACACGCAAGCCTTGCAATATCAGCTCTCAAG
>JBCFXI010001922.1:0-35271 GCA_038496175.1 Ampulex compressa | reverse complement strand
TAGCTTAGCAATACTAATAAACCATTCATCTATATCGACACAAGTCTCTGGCAAAAATTACTTGAACCTCACCATCCATAACAAACCTTTTAAATCAAGTACAATCCCACACTATATTGTCGGAGGGTTATAAAAATAGCATGCATCTATCGAGGCTACGCAAATATCCGCGATTGGAATACTGAAATCGAAGCTAAGGCGCTCAAAATAGAGAAATGCCGTCGTGTATTTTAAGACAAAGGGGAATGTTCTTCCCTCTGTTTAAATCTTTCACTAGTCTGCCACTTATCCGTGACGTTTGTTATTTCCCGTACGATACTCGATACTGTCAGAATTATTGCGAAAGAAGAAAATGAACCGTTGACAGCCTCTAAATATATAAACGGGATTTTTTTTTTCGTGAGAAGTATACACGCTATCCAGCATGCGTACTCATCGAGGGTAACTTTTTTCAATTCCGGACCAGCTTTTACTAGCTTCTGCTGGCTACTACATAATTTTCCGTCAACATCTCTAGAGTGTACATTATAAAGCAAGACGTTTTTTATTTAATATTTTATTGTCCGTGTGTTTTACCACGATGTTGACTTACGTTAATCGAATAACAGGATGCAAAGCGTACTCTTAACCGGAATGTCTTAATGTGCTTTAATTTTAATTAGTCTTTATACAACATCCCTTCTACGTGATACACTCTCAGTTCTCCTTTATTTCCTTCTTCTCCTTTAACGAAAGTTATAAAATGGACGCTTAAGCATTTCAGCTCTTGTTAGTAACTCTCATTGTAGATTGCAAAGTGCGGTTGTTACACTCTTCCCCATTGTCTTCCGATCAAAGGGTCCTCACGCACCGATAAGCTACGGCAATAATAATAACAAAACCGATAAACTTCATTTCCCCCGATCGGCCATTTAGCATCGCCCCCTTAACGTCGATGCTTAATAAATAGCAATAATAATGACGACAATAAATGTCGTCCAGCCGACGCTTAACCGGAACGAATCGATCGATCGACACCGAGGTTGGGCGCTCGAAACATCGTTCATTTTTTCCCCATCAATTTTCTCCAGAAATCCTCCTCCCCTCGCAGTGCTCGCAAGGGCGCGCTTTGACTATTAACGAATACGCACGAAGCTCGTGCATGGTATAAGGCGAGCACCGCTGCACGTGATACATGACGTATCGATCGGTCCGAGGCCGGCCCTGGGGCTGCAGAAATATCGAACTGGGCAAATGAAGAAAAAGAAAAAAAGAGGAGAAAAAAAAATGGAATTTATAGGGCAACGAAAATATGCCCAACAAATTGAGCGGCCGCTCTTTGTACATTAAAAAACAAGGGGAAAAACAAACGGGCTCGGTCTATTAACCTGTCGGCCGCGAAGGGCCCGCAAAGGCCACAGAAACAAGAACCGACTTTGCAAACCGTCCGTGGAATTTAATAATACGTAAGAGCAGCTTCCTCCGCGGCCCGTGACATAATTACGCGCGAAACATCCGCAGAGCAATTTTAATATTTCCCTTACATTAGACATTTGCCGTGGACGTATTTAGAGATACTTAAAATTCTCCGCTACGAAATCCCGCCTCTCTCGCGCCTCGAGAATAGGGCGGCCGGTTGAAGCGTGATTGTAGAAGGGAGATGCGCCTCGAGTCTTTTCGTTAATTTCAATTATTCGAGACAGTATTTAAGGTATCCTCCGGAGGAACGACAGGAATGATGCTCTCCATGCCAGAAATCGGGGGAGAGTATGTACCAAAATATGTAGTACTCGCTCCGCTTTTCGTTAAATCATTTGGAAATACAAAAGATCGTATTACCATTAATTAAAGCGGCTCGTTGTCGATCGAGACGATGCTAATGATGAAATCGGAGATATTTCTCCTTGTTTCGCGTCGAGCTTCGTTTTTACATTATGCCAAATAAATAACCTGCGCACGAGGCGCGTTAAAATCTCGCGCAAAGAACAATAGATATTCCGGGAAGTTAATTGAATCTGGCCGCTTCGAGCGCAAAGATTTAAAATGTATGAAAACACAACAGCCGGCCGTGTACGCGGCTGACAGAGATATTCATGGCGGAATTTTTACGGCGGCTACTAATTCGCGGCAAATACTTGTAGGAATACCGATTGTTCATCGCGTAATTGACACGCGTGAATTAAAGCCGGCGTTATGGGTTTTCCATGATGCACGAGGTATCGATAACGGCGCTTCCAACGAAGACCATCGAACCGAATGAGGCACCGGACACCGGTTTTCGCGTTGAATTTTCGAGCGCAAAAACTTTGGCGCGGATCAAATATTTCACGAGCATCCTTCGGGTGTGCCAACGCTACAAAAACCATTCAGGAGAGCTCACTCGAATTTGGAGTAAATTATTCAACCCGGGCGAAACCACGCGCGCTACAAAAGAGGATGCAACCGACACTCCTCCTCTATATTTCTCCGTTTGCGCCTCTTAACGAACCGATGCACCACCTCCAAGCCAAACATGGATTATTGATGAAGGACGTGCGAAACGTTCGTAGGCTGAACGAGCACTTAATTACGACGGGACGGTCTGTCGCTTATGTACGTGAGTACTGATTGACGTTACTGGAAACACAGCGATATCCCCTTTCTGCCTTGGCCGATAAAACACTTACCGGGCGGTTCATTTGTTACCGAACCGTCCCGATGTCTGACAACGTTTATTGTATTGCGCACTCGTCAGCTCCGTTATACTCACTCGTTTGGACTGTCGTCAAGCACGGTTTATGAGCCTCCCTCGGTACAAGCGTAACACCACCTGTCCATCGAGATTAGCGTGTACGTCGAGAAATGAAAGCGACTTGACGCGTACATTTTCACGCTTATTGCAATTACAAATACCGAGGAAGGAAAATAAATAACTGCGCTATCGGGATTATTGAAAACGATGCTCGATGCACCGTGATAGGCGAAGGACGAGCGCGTAGGACATTTCTTATGACATCCCATCGGTTGAGTAAACCCTCGGAAGGATCGATCGTCTTTTATCAAAGCTTCTTTCGGATTGTGACACTCCGACTATATTTTGATCTCCCTTTCAATGTAATCTCCTTTCCTCGAGGGGGAAGAAATCAATTTAATGCGGATATTGTATTAATTGACTAGGGACGAATAATTTTGTGATTTATAATAATCTATGGATCTTGAAAATGTGATGGTTGAGCTAGAGTAAGGTGCATGAAGGGTATTCGACTTGGAAGTAACCGTAGGTTACACAGTATTGAAGATAGACGTTGATCTAAGATTAATATCCACGAGAATCCGAGAACGAAACATGGTAATACGATATAATAGATACGAGACATAGCAAATCTATAAATAGTCAAAGTGGTGCACGAATAGACGAATTTCATAAAAAAAGAGAAGAAAAAATACGGTTGCCCGGTTAGGAGGTCGTTAATCGAGTTCACTAAAAATAGTAACCTCCTGCATCGTGTGCAGCTTATTCTGCAACGAGATTTAGCGCAAGATAACGAGAACTCAATCATTACCTTTGCCTCGACCGAATCTAATCACAATTCAATTTCTCAGTTGGCCGTAGCGCCAGAGGATAAAATAATGTGGCGGTCGTCTCTATTACCATCTCCATTTATATCAATTCTTTTATTGTTATTCGCGCAAATAGAGGCTTGATAAATTTACTCATTGCGTGTTGCGCGTGCTTATAGGTCGCTCGACGAATATTAGAGTTACACCTAGAATTCTTTCTTTTTTATCTCGACTTAATTAAATTTCACCTTAATATTTCATTTAACCATGAAGGACCAGGGGATACAATGGTATGTGAAATCCTTGTTTATTTCCACTTCTGATTACATCGAATTCAAGGTTTCCTCTTTAAAAACCCTTTCATCGTTATTAATGCTTATGGACGCTTGACAAAAGTCCTTATCGTCCAGAACGAGCGACCAGTCGAGAAGTTCACTTATTTCGCGTTGTGCGCGTTGGTCGGTGCTCCCTTGTTTCTTGTTACTACGTGCAAGTACGCTCGGAATCATTAATTTGTTCCAGGACCGCTGAAGGGGAGCAAGGAGAAGCTGGAATACTACTGTGGAGATACCAAGCGGCAGGGACACGCTGGACCTGATTTATCGACTCTACGATCGACGTGCGACCGATTTACAAACTGCGCGGAAACTTATAATCATGCTCTATGTAATACATATCGATATATTTAGTCGCAGTGTTCATAAAGACAGGTAGAAATAATATTGGTGTACCTAATATAATTATTACCAGTACGAGGAGATGAAAAAGGAGGGTGTTAGCTTTAAAAATTAAAAAAATGTTCTTCAAGGAGGAACTTTTGCATCTGAGATGTTTCAGACGTCTAAAACTAACTTTGCCAACTCTTTTTGTAACCGCACGGAAAACAAGTCAAACTCGAGAATTACCAAGTACGATCCTCTTTCCGGTCGATCAAATCGAACGACGCGCATACGATCGCGAATTAATTTGCGAGAGATGGCGGAATGTACGCACGTGCATCGCGGGCGTGGAGAAAATAAGGATTCGCGAAGGTACAGCGAGTAAAAGTCGGTGAAAAATGAATCGTCGGGTAATGTACGAACATTGACCCGGCGCAAGGCGACTGTTGACAAAACGAAATTATTCGATTTTGGACGAGCTCGGCGATTGGCGCGCTCGCTGGCCCTCCAGAGGCTATATAAGGCGGTCCAAGCGGCCAAAAATCATTCTTCGCAATCCCAGCGAAGGAGCAACATCCCTTCCTTTGCTTATTTATCGTTTTTGTTTTTTCTCACCTCTCTCTTACCTCCTGATACTGCTTTAAATCTATTTTACTGACCGCAATACTATATTATACATATCTATAACCTGCTTTTCCCTTTACTAGCTTTCAGCTTTGGTACCGAAGAGAGAAGAGAGAAGACGGAAGAAAGAAAAATCAAGAACGAAGAGCAAACTAGTAGTAAGTCCTTAGCATTAACTATACATATAGATGTATGTGTGGACGGATGAATGGATCTAATTTAAGGCGTGGTATGCGAGGTTTCAAACGTAAGCAGTACGGTTCTCTTTAACTTTCGAGTCTCGTTCGTCTTGCGCTCCATTGTTCGGAGCATAGAGTCCCGAATTCTTCCAGTGACCCAGGCTGTTCTCACGAAGACACGTGAAACAACTCGGATGCAAAAGTTGCTCCTCGAAAGACATTTTTCAATATCCAAAGCCAACACCCTACTTTTCAATCTGCTTATACTCGCGATAATTTCTAGTAACTTCCACATTATATTCGCCTGCTCCTATAAACAATGCGACTAAATCTATCGACACGTATTACACCGAGCATGATTATAAGTTTCCGCACAGTTTGTAAATCGGTCGCACGTCGATCGTAGAGTCGATAAATCGGGTCCAGCCAGTCCCTGCCGCTTGGATCTCCACAGTCGTACTCCAGTATTTCCTTGCTCTCCTTCAGCGGTCCTGGAACAAATTAATGATTCCGAGTGTACCAGCGTACATCGTGCACCTCGACCAGAAGTTCTCGTCAGGAGTTAATTGTCAGCCAACTGCTGTTCTACGTGGTTGTAGCGTTTAACATCGGCTGTTTTGATTTTGCGCTATATACGTTTCAGACGTCCTGTGCGGTCGCCAAAGCTCGTTCGGTGTGGAACTCCGGAACCAGCTTGGTCCAAGCTGTTGGAAGAACTCGTGGGTTCGTGCTGGACGAGATTTTCCACCTCGTCGGGGAATAAAACGAACGTGGAGGTAAGGCCACGGTATCGGAAACTCGGTTGCAAGCTGTCCACCGAAATTTACCTATTCGCGATACGAACTTGTTTATCGATTTCATCGGTTCCATCGGACCGATAAAATTGTCCGCCTCACCCTCTGTTAAAACGAATCCAGAATCCCTCGAGGTGAAACGTGCCGATTGTTATAAAAAGCTTCACATTTCTAAAATAACCGCAGCTCTGCACTGTATATATTTTCATGAATGACGCATGTTTTTTTTGCCCCTAAGCAAAATTATCCTCGTATTCTTCTATGTTGACTTATAATAAAAGTCTCTATACTCGTGTACCGAAGCTCTGATCTTGAAAATAAAATTAATGCTTACAGAATGTCATGACATACGTCTGTCTGGTGAGTATATCATTTAAAGGTGATTATGTCCGTTGATTCAACGTTACATCGAATATTAACCACAGTAGGGACCCGTTGTAATTAAATAGATTTAGAGTAATTTTTGATCGGTACTAGTGTGGTTATTAAGTAGTTTTTTTCTTTCGCCGATATGTCAATATAAACAAGCTAATATGTATATATTCAGCCAAATCGTAGTATTTAAATATCGTCGGATGAATAAATATTGAACACGACTTTGAACCATAGGAAAATGTGAAAATATAAGTGTTAATAGCGCAATATCTGATACTCGTCTCGGAAATCGTGCGCCTGAATTTACCCATTGGTAACGCAGCATTTCTTGTTCGTTCATTTCATCGTTCTCATCGGGCGATAAGATTTACCCCGCTCTTAAAATAGGTCGAGAACTTCTGGGGCTGAAACGTAGCTGTCGCGCGGAAAAATCGAAATGCAAAGCACTTGATTTCTATACACGGCTTCCACGTCGAGCTTCTATTTTCTCTTCACGGAAGTCCTGTAACAACTTCTTTCCTCCATTATAAATCGTCAAATGTTCCTACATTTATATTTTCTTCTGACACCCTTATTTACACAAGAAAAGGTCCCTATAAATAGTCGTCTGCGATGCATCAGAAATTTTGAAAAATCCTGACACACGAATAGTGACTCGCGTACTCGACAGTCATCGACAATTATACGAACGAACTCTCGTTCAGTGCGGAGACAGCTTTGAAATAAAATGTACTCGTGCAGTTTGTACGTGTACATCTTATGAATTACAAAAATCAAGGTTTAAGAGCGTAATGTACGATGTTTTTCGTTTTATTCCAGAATAGGAGAGTATGAATGGAACGCGGCGATATCGAAAACACGCTCGCATGCTGTCCACGCAAGCTTGTTTGCCTTTTTTCCCGTTTCCATCGAACGATGAGATCGTCTATCTCGGTGTTAAGGCAGATGCGAAATCTCTAAAACGTACGTACGTATCGTGCGGATAAATCGAGGTGCAAAGTGCGGAATTTCCATACGTCACGCTCCCATTTTCTCTTCACCGACATCTACAATTTTTAACAGAAATTCCTTCTTCCTCCCTTTGCCGACTATCGCACAATTTTTACACTGTCAATCACGATACTCGCGAACGTACTTCGACACTACTTTAGATATCAATGTTTCGATTGCATTCTGGACAAGACGTAGTACTTATATTCGTCGTTATTAGCAGCGGCAGATGGATCATTAATAACTATAACGCATATAATTAAACGATTATAAATAAAGAACAGTATTACTAACAACACGTATAATCAAGCGTGGCAACGAATATTTCGTAATTCATCGAAAAGATGAATGTCACGAAACATTCCAAAATCCGTGATCAACAATGAAAATCAACCCTACAGCTATGCAAACGACAAAATTACTTCTTTTTGAGTCTATAATTCGATAAATTCTCAGCGAGTCTATAAGCTCTTAAAAAAGATTCTCAATATTCGCGATTCAATACATTTACAAAAAAAAACTCCCATCAATTCGCCATAATGCGTGAACCATCAAACGACCCGTTTACCATCTTTCCTCACACCCTTTGCACTTCACGAATCTTTATAACATATGCAGACACGTCGAAATAGTCGCGTCAAATGAATCATCGTAGGAAAAAATGGCAAAAGCGCATCGTACAAACTGATTGACAGTGGACAACGTTTTCATAACGACAGTCCTCGCGCCAAAACCATGCGCGACATATACGACGCAATTCGACGATCCACGACACGCTCCTCCCGATCCTCGTGGCGTACAATCGCATTACCCGTGTGCGGTATTTAAACAAGCAGCGGTTATTTTCAAGCGATGTCCGGCGGCTGACTATCGACCGGGCTTCGGTATGCATACTTCACTCGAGGACTTAGCGCTCGTATCCAGAACGATCTGTGATCGTTCCGGGTATACGATCGGGATAAGAGCCGCTCGGGATTGAGCCATCGCGATTCCACCCTTAATTGTTCGTGAAATGAATTAACGGCTCGCATGCGATGCACTTTAACTTATTCACCGTCGGAGCTCACCTATTTCCGCTGCGGGAGCGGTAAAATATGTAGCTTCAGCATGAACGATACAAGTCCTCATCGACGAGGATATAAAGGCGGCCTTAACACGTTCGCGGTTCGGAATACTAGAGCGTTTATACTCAGGGTGAAGCGGTATGACGCAAGAGTTTAGAAACTGTGGAATTCAGGGTTTGTATTAGGTCGTCCCGAAAGTGTCTTCCGCCATCTGCACGCTGCTGCTTTGTCTGGCAATGTTTATACAAACGTGAAACCCAATCCCTCAAATTTCAGGGTCCTTATCCTTTGTTCGTTTTCCAGTTGTGTGTATAATTCGATAAAATAATACGAAGCAAATACGTTGTGCATATATTAATTCCTTGTAGAACGGAAGGAACTTTTGGGAGAACCTGATATATATGACCGATAAGATGTAAGGCTCATAAAGAATGCTGAGCTTAACACTAGAAATACCAACCACTTTCTGGGCATATTTCGAACACCACGTACGTCTTTAAAAAAAAGGGGAGAATAAAAGGAAATTTCGGTCAATCATGGAAAATCTAAAAAAAATACATCGTTATAAAGTATCACGATTTTTTAAAGAAACGACTGATCAGTCATTTTGACTGGTTTGGTAGTTTTAGTGTTAAACAGCGGTTAACTTAATTCATACGATAAGCGAACCGCGAATCGCATTACAATCGCCGCCAAAGACCTTACGATAAAACAATGATGCTACCGATTCCAGTCGACCGTTGTCGAACATGAACCTGAAGAGGACAGTTCCTCGTACAATTTCCTTAAGAGCGCATCCCGAACATCGACGATCTTACGCCAGCCTCCGGACCGCTGATAAATGATTAATCCAACGGTTGCCAAGGTCTTCGGGTGGGGCCAAAGAGAGCCATCCCGAGGAACCCCTTTGCAAATTCAAGAGTGGAATAACTGGTAAGAAAGTCTAAAGTAATAACCGGTAAGAGGTCTAGTAAGGAAGTAAGGGTAGAAGGGTCGGGGTTGGCGAACATAGGAGAACAAAGGAGAGCGAACGCGAAATGGGCTAGGATTACTTTGTAATTAACGTATTATATATTATACCGGGAGAAAAGGAGAGCGGAAAGATCATCTCGAAGCATCGTACATCCACGCCTCACCTCCTCCTCAACCCTGCCTCTCATCCACCTTTCGCCCTTACAATGCCACGTACATCGATCCGAATCCACGCGGATGCCACGACACTCATTGTGCATAACTGCTGAAACGTAATATTCTAAGCGGTTCGAAGAGACTCGCCTAATCACTCTATGTCTATTCCCCTCTCTATCATTCTATGTCCAATAGAATTTCTACATCGCGATTTGTTTGAGGGATAAACCACCTGTCTTTTTGTCAACCCACATCCTCTCCGGCCTTCCCTCCCGGCGCAATTTGCTAATGAATGCCAAAGTACGCTGTTTATTGCCAAATCCGATTTTGGCCGCCGTGGTGGTAGAACCGCGAGTAAGGAGGAGGAGGTGCGGGGAATAATCGGGAGGAGAAAAGTTTTATCGTTAAGCCATTCCGCCACGGCCGCAAATTATATTGTTCGCGGAACAAAACGTTCGAAGGAGATCGGGCAAGAGTTTCGATAATCGTTTTATTGACGGGGGGCGGGGGGCAGGTAATATCGTCGAGCTGAAAGCGTGTTTCGACCTTACGCAAAGCGGTAACTCGAGGGAAAACTGGAAAACCGTGGATCGGCCCGATATTACGGGGGAAAAAGTGTGCGGGCGCCGGGTAACCTGACCGCCGATCGTTTTGGAACGGGCGCAATTTCCCGCGAGCGCGATTGTTCAAACAGAATGATGGTTCGGACAAACAAACGGCAGCGCGTTCGAGCGCCGATGTGTGTACGAGAGGCCGTCTCAAAAACCGAACCAACGTTGTATACAAGTTTGCAAATTTACCGGAGGAGCAAGCGCGCTCCTGGCTTCGTGCGGAGCGCTGGAAAAAAAGTGCCAGCGGTGCGTAAAGTTGCGCGGGGGCCGAGGCCTGAACAACGTGCGTAAGCGGCAGTAACGACACGTACGTGGCAAGATGCCGTCGTGAATAGAAATTCATGCTTTCGTGCGAGAGATCGCACATGCGAATCTAGAACGTCATCTCGAAATTTTTACAGGCGCGCTGTGGGGTCGATCTTTTCTTTTCTTTCTTTCTCTTTTTCTTTTGGATCGACGTTAATCCTTTATTCTGGAAAAGATTTGCGCAGCTTGTACTTTCGTGCGAAAGAGCAAATGCAAATCCAGAGCGTCGCCATCGAAGTTTTACGAGTATATTGTAAGACCGATATTTAAACATTCACGTTAATCCGTTGTTCGAGAAACGACTTGTACGTACGTTCTAAAGGACTGAGCCTTTATTTTAAAACATCGTACATACAAGTTCCGAAAAAGCTGTCATTTGCCAATGCCACGCATATGTATAGGGTCATGCATAGACAATGGTCATATACAAATTCGGGGAGGAATTAGTATCGGGCCACGATCGAGCCATCTGGACTTTTCCAGGGCGTATACATATGTATGTACACTGTGGATTCGATAGTTCGGAACTCAGGGAGTCCAAATCGGTAGTCGATACCAGGAATTAAATACGCAAAACACATGCAGAAAGAAACGCATCGTTATACTATTTTATGCCGTGCATAAATCGTAGATGCCAACATCTGGGAGTCTGTATTAAAACATCGAGTTCTGAGGCACTTAACTTTTATAGTTAACACTTTAACTACGTAGTCGTACGCAATTTCAAAATTAGCGCAACTCCTAGCCACAATTTCAAATTGTTGATGAATACCACACTGATCGTTATGTAAACTAAATATGTAAAAATATTACCACGAGTCAATGTAAATTTAAGGTATCTCTAAATTCATCATACTCGACTTCTAAAAAAAATATTTCTTCGATATGCATTTGTACTCTACCATGTCCTCCTTTATCCTTTCAATTTACGGTTAAATAAAAAAAAATGTCCACCACAAACGACCATAATATAAAAATCGATAGTTTGTATATTCACACATCTACAAATATTAGGTCGTCCCAAAAGTATCTTCCGTTCTATAAAAAAAATAATTGGAGCACAGCATATTTCTTTCGCATTATTTCATTGAATTATGCATACAACTAGAAAACGACGAATGAATAAAGGCTACAACATTCCAGAGATCAGGTTTCACGTTTGTACAAACATTTCCACATAAAGCAGAAGCGCGCACATAGCGAAAGACACTTTTGCGACGAGCACCTTTAGCAGAACGTTACCACACTAGGTAACAAATCTCTAACGATCATACACCGCATTCCACTAAACATCGTGCCCTGCTATACTGGTCTCTCCCACACGCCAGTGTGGTAATAACAATGCGCTCGGTTAAATATTAAACAAACGCAGGACCGTGATGACGGTTCGTATAAAGAGGCTTAAGCGATACACCCGTCAGGGCAAAATCGGCACGAGATTAAATCCTGTGCGAGCCGCGTAATCAGATCCTGGTAATAAACTCTGTATCTACGGAGCCCCATTCCGGCGCAACTCGACCGGCCGGCCTGGCTCCTCTCCTTTCGGCCATCCTGCCACATACAATTTCGTTGTACGTGCCTTTACGCTCCCCGCCGTGTACTTTTCCTTGCCCAGAACAATTACGGTGCATTTTAATTAAAAATTCTATTAATTCCCCGGCCCCCACCCCGGCCTTAGCCGCGCACTCGTCCCCGGCGGAACAAACGACGTCATTTCGAAGTATTAAAAGATAGTTTTAAGGCCGCAGAGCCGTTCCCACGTAATTCCCCGTAAGGGAGGATCTTTGCATTCGACCGTGCCGAGAGAGAGGGAGAGAGAGAGAGAGAGGGTGATATAGAGGGTGAGAGGAGGATGGGGAGGAGGGTGGAGGGGGAGGGGGGGTGAAAGGGAGCTTCCCCTTTCTCTTTTTAATTTCCCCGGCTCTTTAACCGGCTGTTAATACGCCTCCGTCCGGGAAAGTGAACGGGAAGTTGCCGCGGCCGGGCCATTTGTTTCCGCCCCACGAAATTGTACGAAAGTTCGGGGCAGGCCATCCCCGAAGTTTTGTTACGCAAGAAGTAGGATTCGGTGAAAAAGCTGGCGGGCTACGTGGGAAGAGGGAGGAGGTACGATTATCCGTTTATTTGTTCTTCGGTATCATGTGCCAAGATCGTCTGGCCGGGGATCAATCGTTTAAAGTGAGTTTCGACTCGGCCAGAAGTGTGTATATAATATATATATATATATATATATATAGGTGTACCATGTTAGTCGTACAACTTTGCTTCCGCCGGTTTTTTTTTCAAAATTCGAGCTTTTATCGTAAAAAGCCGGTTATATATTTTTATGAGTCAAAGTATTGTCGATCGTTGACCACTACTTTCTCCTACATTGTGGAGACACACACACGCGCACATCTCATATCAATATGCAATATATTGAAATATATCAATATTCTTGTGACATCAAGAATATTAGGTGGGAATGGAAAACCTCCCTTCAAAAGGTAACGCAAACTCTTTATTCGGTATAAAAAATAAATGCCTTCGATGTTGTTCAAGCTCGATAAGGCTCTGCTCGCGACCCTCTGCGCTCTCACTCGACTGTTCGATCTTTTTTTTTTTATTTTCAATAGCAATCGCGCGCACTCGCACAAACCATTCGCTCATAGAGTTTTCTCAACCATCGGAGGCATTTATGCGAATCGATCATATTCAGACTCCTCCATTCCTTCCTCTGTTTCTTCTATGTATTGTGCAGGACAATCAAGAGACGATGTTTCAGAAGATGACGTACCGTATTATACAAAAAAAACCGAGAGGCTCCAAACTCTATCCTCGACATCGAATATATATTGCATAAAAATATTCAAGGTTGGCGAATAAAGTTTAAGCTCGATTGGTTTGCTTGAAAGTCAGATGTTCCGTCCACAATATCAGTATACTTTCTAAAAATAAAAGCGAATGTACTTCGATATTTTTTTCGAATATTATTTTAGTCCATTTCGACAGTTTTGAAAATTCCTGTTGCTGTTCTCATTTCTGCGTATCAATACTTTACACTGGTTTTATCCAAAACATGGATATGCTTTCTTTCAATACGCCATGTGCATTATCGCATTATCTTTGTCTTTCTATCCGACTTTGATAAAGCCAAAAAAAGCCAAATATTCGGAAACATTGACAAACCCCGAACTCTTTGAGCATGAAATCCGAATGATGCATAGGTACGAGTATAAATTTCAGATTCGATATGACGTAAATGCATGTACCTGCATTTGTAGTTACAAAACTGCACGTCGTTACGAGGACTTTACTTTCCACTTTTCGGGATACGGGCGGAAAATATTTTGAGCTTAACAGCGCTGCAATTGTTTTCTTATTAATTCACCATTTGCCGACGAAAATCGATGTACGTTCAACAAATCCCATTAACCCGTCAATAGGTCAATTTCCTCATAAATAAACAAATACAAAGATACCCGTAAAAATAAACGTGAAAGACTGAACACGAGGCAGGGTAAAAAATATCGAACATACATATGGCAACCGTGACTCCAATATATATAAATACCCAGCATTCGCTCTTTTCAATAGAAAAAATCGTTATTTCGATCAGTCCACATTACGCGCCTCGTGAAATAATCTTCCACATTTAAATTATGTTTATTGGATTTCATCCATATCCCATATATTTATAATGTTCACATCGATTCTCCGATAACTCATTAAATATGTTTGAAAATCTTGCTCATCAGATATCTCCATTTCAGCTCTCAAACATATGGCATTCAGTTATTAATAACAAAGCTTAAAAGCGAAATATAAAAGTTGGCGAACAATCGTAGCAAGGGCACCAATCGTTTAAGATTACGTAGTTGGCTTTCAAAAAATCCCCACACAGCGAGGCACAATTACCGGTTAACGCGCTTCCATTTCGCGAGTCTGCTCTTACAAAAATACCTCTCCCGAATCGAGACGCGTAAGCAGCGATCAAATAAACACCGTTAACTCTTCCCAAAATACAATTAAGCGTCTCAGTCGGCAAGTCATCCAACGTCGCGCAGTTAAACTCTCGGGGATGTGTGTTCTGTAAACCGTACCCGACGATGTCGCTACCCAGGCACTCGAGCCTGCAGCACCCGAAGTTCATCGGTCTGGCGTCCGAGGCAGCCAATTAGTAATTTACGGGCTAAACGTATCTTAATATGCCCGTCAACAAATCTAAAAGTTGTAGAGCCAGCCGGGCGGATAACGAAGCCTTAAGACGCGCGACACAGGCGCACGCCTTTGCCATCGCTCTTTGCGCCCTGGAGGAACGCGCAGCTGGGACAACACGATTGGGCTTAAATATGCACTGTAATTCGCGTATCAGTATATAGTCACGGCGTCAAAGTGATCCGGGTATGAATAATAATTAATCGGCATGCGCGTGCAGCCGTGGAAAACTTAATGCATTTCATTAGCGCGAATGGCAGGGAGCTTCGAGGCGAAAAAGGGAAAAAAAGCCTCGCTCTCCGTTTGCCATCCTGCATTTGCGAGAGAACGTTTGCCGGTTTGTTTATTTTATTTCGAGGATCTCAACGTCGCCGGCTCCGCTCTCTCTCTCTCTCTCTCTCTCTCCATTCCCTCTATGCCTCCCATATTATTCGCACGCCCCCCGGTGTCTCTACGTTATGCGGCGTTTGCTACGGAATCTCGCCACGCACTCTCCGCGATTCTCCCGAGTCTTTCCGCGCGATAGCTATTCGTAGCGGCGCTGCCAAAATGTCCCGTCTGCGAGGAAATGTGAACCCTCGAGGATTGGAGAAATGTGCCTTACGTATAAGAGACTTACGGACGTATCGAGACGCAGCCAGTGGGGCCAGAGATTTCGAAGGGTTGAACGAATGGAATTTCCCTCCGCTAGACTGTGAAATATTATGCGATGCCAATGGGTATAGGGATAACGGAAGAATTGCCTTTCTGAATGGCGAGATACATATTTTATTAATATTCCAGTGTGTATCTCTATTCGCCTATCCCCCGCTTAGTACTCCGTTGATTCAAACCGGTTGACCAGATGTTTTCTATTCATTCTACAAAGAGCGCAAGGTTCTTTATAATATTAACGCTTTAACGGCTGCTTACGCAACATGTGTGTGATGTTAAAGTGTTAAACATGGCGTGCGGCCACTAAAGTGTTAAGATAGAATGATCGTAAACCCGCTAAACTTAGACTTCCATTGCCAATATTGTATATTTACAGTCGTCTCGCGGATTATTCTATACACAAATATCACCACCAAATATTTACCTGTCTTGATAGTCGCATCGCGAGGTAATTTTAAACAGCGATCGCTACAAAATCTAGAATCCAAGCCTAGAATCCAACCTTCGAGCCCATTTCCATCCACCGAATCCACCATACGCGCTTAGCGTAGAAAAGCATTTTGTTCCAACGCAACTCTTTACTCGATTTTCCCTTCGCAGTACCAAAAAACGCGCATCGTATCATTATCAAAGTTACCGCCGTCTGGCGTATATATCAAGGCCCGGAGGAAAGAAGAGGAAAATCTGCGATGTACATATCGTTTACTCCCCTTGTTAGCGGGGAGACAACGCCGTCGCCGGATCCTCGAGCGAGGCGCGGCGTAAAGTTTCAGCTTAAAACACAATTTAGCGAGGCTCCCCGGGCGGCGCGCCGCGGAACGCAGGTGAGGTGGCGCGTGGAAAAGAAGCGCCGACCAGTGCGCGGCTCTGGTTCGAAGGGAAAGTCGCTCCTTCTTCCGACAAGACGTCGCGCCTCGACTTTTCCTCAGCGCCGCCTCGAAAGCGTCTCATTGATATTTATACCCAGGCCGAGTTAACAAACCTTTCCTCCGCGCATAAATTTCGACGGATTTTTCCGTCGAAGGGCCGCGCGCCGGTATAATTGGAGTTCCAATATTGACCGTAAAATTTTCGATGCCCCTCTCCTCTGTTCTCCCGCCCGCCCCTTCCGCACCGCCCCTTCGAGGGTTTCTAACGAAGGACTTGTTTCCAGGACAAAGCGGCCAAAAGCTAGTTTGCGATTTCCAGGCGGCGCGACAGTCCTTTCGCTAGATTAAACTTTACTACGGTGGCTCGTGAAATCGGAATCGTCGGCTCCGCCGGATTCACGAGACCGCGCGGCGAGTAGACCGGCGCGAATCGCCGGAACTCTCCAATCTCCCGGAAATTTTCCAAGTTTCGTCCTGATGGCTGGTGGGATATCTCTAACGCGCGAAGCGCCACGGAGGACGTCCGATGAATGCGGTATGAACGACTCGCTCCCGAGTGGAGACTCGACCTCGCGTCGAGCGACCGCTTTTCCGCGCCCCCCTTTGCTTTTTTTTTTGGAGAATTAAATCTGGATTACGACTTTCGACGGCGCTCGAGGATCGTTAGCGGATCGACGCGCGGCGCTTTTGTGCGCTCGTCATACGCTCGCTTGCCCTCCCACGCTGGGCCGATTCTCCGATCGATCGATCCCGATCGACCTCGCGCTGCCGATCTTGAAAGGCCATCCTTCGATGGAACCTTTGGAGAAACGCACAGCCAGGGGCGAATAATGCGAGCGATCCGTGATTCGCGTGCTTATCGATCAAATGGAAGAGTGCTACTGAAAATAACCATTTTAAAAATAAGGTTTTGTATATAGATCACAAGGGTATTGAAAGTCATCGAATTTTGATCGAAACGATTTCACGATTTATTGGGTGAGCGCAAAAGTTCGTGCGGAATATCACCGTGACTTGTACTCACAAACTCCGCACGAACTTTTGCGCTCACCCAATATATCAGTATCCTCGAATTTTGATCTAAACGATTATATTAGTATTCAATATATATGTGGTACAATACGAGAGCGTAGAGTTTTCTTTGAGTGATATGTTCACTCTGAAGCGCATAAAAGTGGTGGAAACGAAAAAGTAGCGCGCCCTTTTACACACCTCGGGAGTTAAAAAAAGAATCCGCGTGTTTCGATTGCCGATGTTCCCTCGTCAGGATTCCAGGGCGCGGAGCGCAAACGCGAGTGACGCGCCGGACTGCGATTATGCGGGAGAGGGAAATCCGAACGTCGAACGAAAATCGATTTGGCCAGCCTGTAGGAAGCCCTGGATACCGGTAATTTGTGACACGCGATCTCGCACCAAATGAAAACTTGATGCCGCCATGTGGATCGGCTTGGCGCCACGCAGACGTTCGGGCTATTCCATCGAGCTCTTCTCTCGCCCATTCGCCTCTTCGCTTCGATCCCACGACCTCTCGATCGTGCTCGCACGATTCTTCCTCCTTCCAGGAAAGTCTTCGTCATTCGCGATGGGATAACTCGAACGTTTGGAGAATTGGAAAACGACTTCATTTTCCTATATCCCCGGTTCTAAGGTGCTTCGTAGGAAGATGTGCGATCGACATCGAGAATCAGATGCACCGAGTGTCGTGAATGTAAGTTTTTACAGCTAAATTTACGCGCTTGTAAGCGCGAAGTGCTGTAATCGAATGTAACTCCTGCATACTTAATCGTTATGCTCCGCTTAAGCCACGTGTGAATATGTTGTTACCTCTCTTTATTGCTTTATATTGTTTAACAGGTTCTCATATATAGAAGAGTATTCTAGACACCATGCCAACACGGAGGTTCCAGGGCTCGCCTTCATCGCAAAGTATCAGACACCAGAAGCGTGCTGTAAGCCACTCGCGTCCCTCGATCGGTTCATGCTTCGAATGACAAAGCGTACTTGTTCCCCAACTTTTCGAGTTCGCGGTACAAAATCTTAGCTTCCGATCCAGCCAAACGCGACCATACTCTCGCATACACGATACATCCCAACGATCCAAAAATCAATCCCAAATCTCAACTCCTGTCAAAACCTATCCAATCAAACATCATGCTAGGTTCAAGCTCATCCAATCCAACACACGTCAATCCTCTATCCTCCCACGATCCACGGCAATCTAGTCATCCATAGGAACAAATCCCTCTCAAATCCCTCCATACATTCCCACGCAACGCTCAGACCTCGGCAATTCGACGTTCATTCGAAACGATACTCGTGCAAGCGGACCTCTGCGGTTGATGTCGAAGGTCTCATGTGGAACGGATAAAGAGCCGTGCCTCGTTCAAGCGGCACTTTTAAACCATCGCATCGATCCAGGAGGATACCGCTGTACGCACCGTGCAAAAGGAAGAAAAGAGTCGGCGGTCGTCCAGGGCGGCGGCGGACGTCTCTTCCGGTTGGAGAGAGGGGGGGACTTGGGGGAGAGGCAGGAACACAAGCGCGTACTGTTGGCGACGTACTGCTGCCGACAGTCGGGCGGAACCTCACAAAGGATCCCATTAGGCGGTACGAGCACGCAGATTCTGGCCTTTGAACGCACGCAAATCAGTGACAAGTCGCGTACGCGTCGGCTCTGGACAACTGGACTACTGGGGTACATCAAGTCCTTCCTGGGGACGACTGCCTCCTTCCCTCGAGAAAGGGGGAGGGGAGATGGCCGACGTGTGACAGGGCGAAAATGGGTTTACCGCCTGGCCGTGGGAATACGTGTCGTGAAATAAGTCGGGTCAGGTGCCTTTCTGGTTGTACCGTGAAAATCCGCAAATTTGATATCATAAAGCGGAGGAGAGGCGAGGGCAAACGGATAATTTCTAACACGGCGAAAATGGGTGTTTGTTTTAAGGATGTGCGTGTAAATAAGGATGTATGACGGAGGATATGTTGGGTCGGGTAAGCGTAAGATTTGGTGTTTTACCTCGCGTGTCAAGGGGTAGAAGGTTTTTGTAAAGGGATACCGATTACTCTCGATGGAAGTGTGTCAATGTCCAGAAATAATCAGCGTAGGTCGAGAAACTTTTTTTAGATTCGAATTGGAAAGCCGATTGGCTTATAGAGGAACGAATACGAAAAGCGGCGTTGCTTGATAATGCGTAATTAATTAACCAGCATTCGGTTTAGAACTGCGGGATGTTGGTAGATCTACGAATAACGAACGTGGATGGAAGCAAGCAGTATCCTGCAACTTTAATTAAATTCACGTCAGGTGAACTACCAGGATGCAAAAGAATTCAAATTACGATTTATTGCTGTACAAACTTTGAAATGCGACGAGTATACCTGAACTCTCTTAAAAAATCGCGCAGAAAACAGTGGTCGCACTGAATAATCTTCTTCCTAATAAATCAAGCGTACTGTTTTAAGAATAATTAACAATTTCCGTTTTTTTAATAAACGTCTAGAAAAACTATTTCACGAATCGCACAGAAATTGGTGACAAGTAGCCAGTGTCAAAAGTCATAAGAAGCGATGAAAGGACCCAAAACCTTTCTGAACTACATTTTAATCCTTTGACCAAACGATTATAATCAATCGTGTATAATACTTGGATCTTTCTCACCCATTTCTATCATATCAGCAAGGAATGTGATAGTGTTCAAATGTTACTCTCAACACAAATTTGGAGTCTCGCTCCGTGACACCAATTTATCTTACAAACATCCTTAGTATACGTTTGACCATTATCGAAACAAAATTGATCGGCCCATGTCCAAAGAGGGCGCGAAGCCTGCGCTGCAAGATAACAGGATCAAATACATCATCCGCTATCAGAAAGAGACGGCGTTTTATTATCGTATGAATTAATCGCCATCCAGCGAGGAATCATTAATCGCTCCAAAACCTACTCGATGAAAGGAAACTTTCAGATTCCTCGATCCGGTCTTCGCGTTTCGAAGTACCTCCACTATCCGCACTCCTCGCCCGTGGAAGGCGAGAGGGCGACAACGTTAAAGCCAGTAATGGACGGGCGAGTTTAATTGAAGGATAATGACCCGCGCGGCCTTTATTATTTTTTCCTATCGACGGCACCGACTCAATCCGCGATTTTCTCCGCGGATAATTAGCGCCGGCCGTTTCCCTCCATCGATCCGGCATTGTTTTCGAACGAATCGGCTTTCGAGGGACGCTGGACGCGGGGGAGGTGGGGAGGAAGTCGAAGGACCAGCAGGAGTTAACCCTTTCAGAGGCAAGGCCCCTGATGGCGCGCGTAGAGCGTGCGCGGGCCGCGCATTAATTAATTTCACTAAATTCTGTGCAGGGAAATAGACAAAGCCGATAACGAATAAAGCCTTGGAAGGTGCTTCGATTCAACGAGGCCGATTAAACGTGATGAATGCGGAAGCAGTCGCGAACACGCGCGCGTGCCTCCAGTTTGGCTCTTTGTCCAAATCCGCATTCTTGGCTAAGATTGTTTAAACTACCTAGTATCCCTCGAAGCTGTGATTTTGAACCGATAGGACTGCGGTGTTCGTGTTACATGAAAATGATGATGGATGGGATTCGAACCGCGGATCTTCCGGCTGGAAGTTCAACGCGATACGTTCTGCATCGCAGCGATCCTGACATGTTTGCAGTGCACGTTGATATTAGGCGGATATAAAGTGGAGGGTTCCTTCTGGACATTTTTTCGCGCGTTTGATTTTTAATTGGCAATTTGGAATATATAGGATGAGGGGAAGTCGATGATCGTAGTGGTTATTAAAGAAGCACTGAAAAGTGCAATGTAAGCGGTACAGTTTGTCATTTTCTCTGATCGAGATAAAATGTATATTTACTTTTATGAATGTTGCAAGTCAGTATCCCAGTTGAGCGCGACTCGTGCGTTACGGACAGGTCTCCTTATTCGTGTCGCGACTAATGGTTATGATCGTCAAAGCGTTAAATTTTTAGTCATACGTACACAGTTACACAGTAATTATAGACCTGTCATTGATTTCGAGTATTTCCAAGACTACAAACGGACGCTGATCGCCAATCTTCGTTGTAATAACTCGAGTCAAAGATCAGATTTTCTAAATTACGATTTCTTTCAACTAATAATTTTTACCAATACTCAATACATATATTTAAGTAACACATCGAATTTGTGAAATCGACTGACTGCATACGTTTCTACATAAAATCGCCCACGCTTTTTCCTTCGACGCGAATATATCTCGGCGTGTTTTAAAAAGCGGGAACGAATGATTCAGCTTTGGTTTTTGCCGAGAAATCTTTACCGCGGGTCCTTCGTGGAGAATGAACTTTATCAGCATAGCCGCGTGACTGCAAGAACTGCAAGTGCAAACTTTGACACGCCTGCTGCTCGGAACGAGACCTGCCTGTCCACTTGCGCGTGCATTGCCCAGCTATACGCGGTTCGCACGTTGGGTAGAAGCTGCCTTGTTTGCTACGTGAGCTATAATATTAACCGCTCCTCCCTGCTATTGTGGAAATCTGCAAATTTCGCAAAATAGCGCTGGCCATCGAATGCTGACTAGTGCAAAATTATCGACCATATGCCCGATAACCACTGTTGGAAACAGCGATCGGATTATCGTCACCACGACTGCTTCTAGTCAAGAATATTCGCATTGCAAACGTTGGTAGCGGTTATTACCGAGCTTAATATTGAACCTATCGAAGCGGTCAAAATGACTGGTTAGTCGTTCCTTAAGGCGCTCCAAAAAAGCAAAGATGGCCGAGCCGACAATTCGTATTGCGACGAGCATCGAGTTTATTAAAGAGAAAAAAAAAAAAAATACTTGCTGCCACGTGCATTAACAAGAATGCATTCTAAAAATCTGCACGCTCAAAATATTACACCTTGCTCGTCTAAATATTGCACGTTGAGAGATCAAGAAGGTTCCGATAAAAAGTACAGAGTTGACCACGATATAAGAGTCAGTGCCTGAGAGACCCTTTAACACTAAACCTACCGAGGCGATCAAAGTAACTGGTCAGTCGTTTCTTAGAAAAATTGCACTACTTCGTAAGAGAGTACTTTTTGAGATTTTCCACGATTCTACCGCAGAATGTGAATCGTTCCATCGATCTATCGACATCTCTTCTTAATATCCTGTTTATTTAAGGATGTATTTGATATACATATATGTATAAAGAAAGTGGCTGGTCGATTTAGTGTTAAGGATGCACATTTTACAACTGTTTATTCGTATTGAACGATAATCTTCCTATCTACTCATCTTGAGCTTCCTATTTTAAGATGTTTGAACCCAAAGATGCGGGAGAACTTTAAAGTTTTGTTTCTATGCCTTCCATGCACGATATTTCGTGTTTCACTTCAGATGTGAAGTTTGCATTCGTGTTACATACAGGTTTATTATATTTCCACGGTTATCTTTATCCGACGATAATTTATTCACGTTCAAACAGCTATACACTTATGTAACAGCAACATCGTCGAAGGAATACGGTGCTGATACAGTACACATACGCGAAAGTGTTAACCCTTTGAGGACAATAAGCCCGTATGTGCGCTCAGCGCAAGCCATCGACATGGCCAATGAACTCGCATATGCATTCGGTGGAAACAATCGGCGTGACCAATGGAGCCATATATGTGTTCGGCTAGTATCTAGAGCTTATGTCCTCGATAGACGCAATAATTGTCACCCGGTGCAACGCATTCATTCACGGTCCATGCGCTCAAGGAATTACTATAACGATCTTCGCAAAACGAAGATTCTTGATAAACTCAGCATTAAGCACGTATCCCAATATAATAGACCACAGACAAAGAAAATTCACTGACTCGAGTAAGCCTTATTCAGAATCAGAGCCCCAATATAATAACAGAGTAACGACGTTTTGCCTCCTCTGCAGAATCCTCACCAAGCTACAAAAATACCATTTAATCAAAGATGTATCAATTGAACATAAATTATTTGTTAAGTTCGAAAATATTTCCAGTGCTAATTTGATCTAAGACACACCATTTTAAACCTCAAAGACGGATCTCTAAGACGAACTACAGTATATACGTAGGAGATGGAAAATTGTCCCGGGGATGATTCGAACTCGGATGATCCGCGTGGAAGTCCATGTACCCATTGCGGCACCGCAGCTCCAACAAAGGAATTATTCCTTCGTCGCGCGGCGTCGACTATCGGCCAAGCGGAGTGTTTAGATTCAATCTTGTCGCAAAGGGATAATTCCCGCCGGCTAAGTGTTAACGGATAACGGCTTCACCGCTAACTAGTCTCGGTTTAACGCCGGGCATAATGACCGACGGGCAAGTGTTTCTGGACGATGGACAGAGGACGCGCAGCCACGGCGCGGCGTTTAATTACGAGATAATGACGCGCAGCACGGCGAGATTTCGTCGGGACACCTCGGCGGGCCTTCCTGCCTCTTCTGTCCTTCCGTGGAAAAAAAATAAAAGGACTAACGAAGGGAAGGAAAAGGGAGCCAGGGTATTTTTCAGGCATTTTAACGAACCTGCGGCTACTCTTTTTCAGGCGTTAACGGCGCCAGCTGCGCGAGAATATTTCCGGCGAAACACGCGCCACTCGACGCGCTCGGAGCGACGCATAATTTATCGTGCTTCCTTTATCAGCGGGCCAGGGCATTTAACATCGATATCTCCGTCTTTGGGAGGTCAGGAAGGGGGAAAGAGGGGAGAGCAGCGTGCCACCCACGGTACTCCACTCGATGCTGGATAAGGATGTTGAATTAATTCGGACAATAACACGGTTCGAATCCCGCCTATCATCGCTGGTTTTTCCATGTGATGTGTATACCGTAGCTCTGGTGGTTCGGTACCCACCTTCAACAGTAGGTCCTAGATCAAATGACCTTAGCATTCGGTGCCGAAAAATTAATTTAAAAAAACACCCTCTTTTTCCTCTTTATCCAATACTCTAGGCTCTTAAGGCCTATCTTGAAATAAAATAACTAGTTTGACCGATTTATCTAGGAAATAATTTTTTTTCCACCCTAGAACTCTTTAGAAACATAAAGTAAACATTTGAAGATAAATAGCCAATGAAACGAAACTTCTTCTAATGCTTACAATTTTTGGCTCGTGCAAACCTTTTAACGTAATAATACCTCGATGCACTTAGTCACACTTTTGACTAATAATGTTTTATAATGGTAAATACCTTCGAGCACGTTGGATTATAAAACACATGTACATGAGAGACCTCGAATGTTTATGGAAAACTATGATACCTCACTAGAGCGATGACTTGGAGGAGTGAAGCCTGAAGGAGCCCCTGAGCAACCGATCCTTCGACATATGAATGAGAGGACAACTAAAGGAGTGGAACAGAGAGATGTGGAGGGGGCAGCGCTCGACACTGTAGGCGTCGGAGGTCCATGGTATTAACGTGAGGGTTAACCCTTGGCGGTCGTTTTCTCGCTTTTAATCGGCACTTCAAGCGTATTATTATGATCTAACTTGTCCTATTCTTTCTCTAAGTAAGACGGGCTGAGATTATAAATAAGATTCGAGGTATAACAATTTCGCTCGAATCCTCGAGAGTTGCATCGTGTACGAAGTCGCGAACTGAGGGACATATTAAGTCCATCCGGATATTGAGAGATGAATAGTCGACGACAATCGATAAAGGAGAAAGGCTCGATGAGAAACTTCATATAATGCGCCGATTGACGGGAACAAAGGGATCGCCGGGTAAGTTTTGATCGGAAAACTAAGGGACAAAGGCGTTGAACCGATTATCATAGTGGAGCATGTTTCCGGAAGTGAGATCTTCACACTGGAGAACCCTTTGAAAAATACGGCACGCTTGAGGATCGTACTTTACGATTCTTTGCGCGGCGATTTATAAATTATTCTCCCTTATATAACAGTTTATATATTCATTGTTTTTATATTATCGTGCTTTGTCTAATAATTCGAACAACCTTGCGAAGACTCCCAAGTATCCTGGCTGTTTTATCGTTTCTATTCCTTACAACTTCAGAAGTGGGATAGAAGTGGGGTTCGCTTTTGTTCTTACAGTTAATGTATCAAAAGTTGGGAAGATATGGCAACGCTTGTTCAATTCTCACCGGTTTGTTTATTTGCTGTGCGCGCTGTGCCGTCGTAAGATATACATTATGTACATAAGTGTACTCGCTGTTTCTAGATTACACATTGCTCAATGATCATTTACGCTAGGCTCACTCTCCCAACTCTACGATTGTACTCCGTATCGCCCCTCTGTGCCTTCTATTCCTCTGTGTGTCAAGTCTATCTGCATCGGTGCGCCCGTAATCGTTCGTACCTACGAAACACCTCGGAAACGAATGACTTAAAGGTCGGAGAAAATGATTTCAAACTTACGTCCTTCATTTTCTACTAGAAATTTTGCAAAATTGCATCGTTCTATGAAGCCACGAATCAAGTGGGGAGTAGAATAAAATTTATGTTGTTAGGTGTACAACTTTACTTCCGTCGTTTTCCTATAGATGACAATACTTTGGATCGTTCTAATTTTTGCAGTTTTTTTTATAACGAAACCTCGAATTTTGGAAAAAAAACCGAAAACCACACTATTAACATTAAAGATAAAAACATTTTCAAACAATTCGAACTGTTTCGGACCGTGTTACAAGCACTTGTAACGTGTACGTAACAACGTTCGGAAACACTTATCCTTACCACAAACAATGTATTTCTTTGCTTCTCTTATCATTACAATACTACAGTATGTTATAGACATCTCTACAAATATGCTGAATGATTGATCGTGCTTCTGCACGCATTTGATTTCTGATCGGATTTTGCGTATTTATACTTCGTGATTCTAGACATCTGTATGAATTATTTGTCCCTTGCGATACGACCACTGACTATAATCGACGGTCGTCAAACAACACACATATACGTACGTTAACGACAGACTGTGAAAGATAAATGCTCTTACAACAAACCCATAAGTCTTGCTTTTAACGTGGGTTATTAGGTATTTATCCGAGTTATTTATCCATTTTCATATAAATGTCCATTCGTTATATTGGTTTAATAATTTTGTACTCCATTTAATATAATATAAGAATTCCATTAATATCGTATAAGGTTTCCATTTAATATAAGATTTGATTCGAACCCATTAGCCGGATAAGTTAAAATTATACGAAGACGTGGCACTTAGAAGCTACAATTCATAATGAATCGTAGTCAATTAGATGCAATACTTTATCGATGAGTATTTTCTGCATACATTTATCGTAATTAGTTTATACAAATTTCACTCGAAGCCTGTTAAACCTATTTATCTAATAAGACTTCCACTATTTGCAGCTGTACGATGAATTTTATTAAAACGTACAACCGTGCACGGTATAAAATATATAGTTACTTTAGAAATTTATACGGTTTGGCGTTAACGGCATTTCTGTCGAAAGCAAAATATTTCAAATGTAAACATATATACAACGGACCCAACTTTCGTTTAAAAAAAAAAATCGTACGACTCTTTTTAATGGTCCAGATACTCCGTAAATTGTGGATAACTGCAAGGACTGAAAAACGCGCAGTATTCTGTGATGGACAAGCAAAGTGTTAAACGAAATCGACACGATTTTTTACAAAGCGACAAAAGTCCTGTATTAACAATTTATTAAACGTTTCACGATGTACGAACGCTTTGGGCGATATTACGCCAGGTGCGATGCAGGCGGTGATATTTTAACGACAAAATGCAAAAGTGAATGTAGTACATTAAATACAACGTACGGCCGTATTTATTTTACCCTTTCGTGAATAATTCAGCGTTATCAATAACGCGCGTATACCCGCTTCCCAGGTAATCGTCTCTTTTATTTTTCAACATAGCTGCACGGTCAATGTTTCCGCGAACTACGGAAAACTTGCGCCCGAGGAAGCGAAAGGCTTCGTCCTTATCGATCAAACGGCATTCCACGATCTCGAGGATAAATCGACTACCAATACTTCGGATAAATTCGGATGCTTTTGCGGGTCAGATCGTCGTACGATATTTCCCACGTCGATTAATTAATTTACTCATCACTTCTGGTTTTTCTATGCGATATGTATACATTGCCTCTGGTGGTTCAGAACAGTAGGTCCTAAGCCAAATGACCTTAGCGATCGGTGCCGAAAAATGAATTTAAGAAAAAAATGAATAAATAAAAAGAAGATTAATTTATCCGCGTATCCAATTCCGCAATCCATATATACGCCCTGATTTTACCGATTCTCGGCACACTTTGCATTCTTCTTGAGCCAAAAGGCCGTCCTAAATCGCACGATAGCTTCCCGGTGTATCGATAACTTCGTGGCGATAAAAAGAAATCGTCCTTCCCTATCCTGAAAGGCTCTTCCTCGAAGCTCGGAGCTGATAAGCGGCATGGATCGCATTAATCCAGCGCGACGTAATAGACGCGTAATCCCCGATGCCTTTGGAGGACGGGCGAAATTAGAGTTTAAGAACAGACGAGGCATCGCCCCATCGCGGAAATCTCGCCTCCGGGAAAAAAGCGGGCGGTCCGTGACAGTGGAAAATGGGATTTCGATCGTTCGCGGGACACCGAGCTGCGGCTGAGGAACGAGCAACGACCAGCTGCGTTAGATCGTAAAATAGAATGGGCGGACCAATCAGGCTGAAAGAAGAACAAAGACCCTCTATGATATTAAGCCGGGATATTAAACGTCTGGAGCGCGGGGACCAATCGCCGGTAAAACATTCGTTATATTTCCTTTATCGAGGCTGGAAAACAAGTGCCGTCCGGACCTGATCTTGGAATTGCATCCTCGTATGGCATCGCGATTGAGGATTTGCGAGGAATAACGAAGGGTTCGCCGATTCTACGGATATCAGTTTTTCGGAATACGTAGTGCGTGCGATTGTCGGCCTAGCTTCTCGAGGAATAATTGAAACACCAGGGCAATTAAAATACAATTACTGATTTGACGATGGAGATTTCTAAATGGTTAAAATACATTAGACTCGGGTTTTCTAAATAAAATCTCGATATATCATATATCATCCCATATAGATCTCATATATCATCGATAAATGGTCCATGCAAAAGTGACAGATGCCCAAAATAAATACCTAAGAATTCATTCCCAGAGACTTTCCAAAGAACTTCCAAAAGTCTCTCTTTCCCACGAGTAAGTCGTGCACGAAAACCACATTGCATTTCCTACAATCACAACGCCCTGCCACATTTTTGACCGCCAACCACGCGAAAGGAACCTTTCGAGCCGCGCTGGTAACTCAAAGATAACCGCGCGCAAAGCCGAAAACGAGCCTAAAAGTAGGAGATTAAAACCCGTGTTATTCCCAACGGATTAAAGCGACGTGGAAAAATTTCATGCCTGTTGCCGTTTTCAAAAAGCCACGGACAACTTGGCGTATAATCCGGCAACTGCATTACACTCAACTCGTCCCAGCGGTCCATCGCAAACTGGGGGGGAGGGGGAAGGGGGAAGGGATGCACAGGCATGCACTTTTTCCCCCGACCGAAAAGCACTTCCGGACGAAATTCGCAGTGCGCCTCCCCAAAACCGCGACGCATTTCCCCGTTTCGCTTCAAAAACATGGGGAAACAAGTTCTCGAAAGCGTGCGGTTGGTACGACGATGACCGTACCGTAAACTCCGGTCGCCTTGGGCGCGCGGCTGTAAAAAATAACGGCCACTCGAAGGGGACGTAGGCGCGTGCTTATTACTTTTCCAGGCGAAAAGGGCGCGGAGGACAAGGAAGGGGGGGGGGCAAAATCTCGGTGCATAAACCGGCGGTTTTCCGCTAACGATCGCAGCCTTGGAGCCGTACCAAGCGCCTCCACTATTCCAGGAGCCACGGTCCACGGGGCACGAAGGCCCTCTATACATCCGCGGGATCATAGAGGATTAAATGGAGCGAAGGAACTTACTGCCGGGTTAAACGCCAGCGGCGATTATTTGCGAGATATCCGGACTCGTCGTTCGGATTGTAACATCGATATAAAATGGCGAGGGGCCTTCTTGGTTGGGACGTATCTTATTCCCGTGCATCGTAGCTTAAACGTTGGTCGTAAATCAAAGGGGGGGAGGGAGGGGAGTGAGGGATAAGGATCCTGCGCGAAATAACGCAAAGACGGATATCGTAGGAATCTCTCGAGAGTCTTGGATGGGTAAAGACGTCTGTAGATTGTACGTTTATTGTCGGTGGAAGGCGTTAATGCGGCAATTTAAGTAGATCGTCCAGTGATTTTGACCTTTTATGATCGATCGGTCGTTGCAATTGGATGCCGTGTGTTTTATATTATTAATATAGGTATTAATTTGGATATTTCTACATACATAACGACTGGTTGAATAATACGCATGAAAGGGTACCACGCGGTCTCTTATTAAAACAATAAGCCCCTCGACAAATCATAACATTCGACATACCTGTTTAGACTCACAGATTTTCAAACTCGATTATCTCAAGAATTATCGAGAGAACGTAAAAATTGTATTCTCTACATTTTCTTCCTTTTTTTGCATAAAATCAGACGGTGCCCGCTTTTACATATTGTTTCGCCGAAATCTGTATATTATCGAGCATCATTCTGAATATTCTAGAAAATCCGAGTGGCATTTATGTTTGGGCAGACACGTGCACGCTCGACGGATATAATCAAACCGCGCGGTGACGAAACCGGATTACGTGGAAACGACGAAGGCGGGTGGAGAACGACTGTAGAAAGGATCGAAGATAAGTGAGTTACGTCGTGGAGGACGCTACGAGCATTCTTGCAATTTGCATCGCTTAACGTTCGAATAATCGGGAGAAAATCGTCCATCGCACTGTTGTCGAAGTTGGAAGAAGAGGAAGGAGAGAAGAGAGGAGAAAATCAGATCAATGCCCAAAAATTGCGCGAGCGTTCTGAGAAGCTATCGACGAATGGGATGAGCCAATGACGGTAGCGTGCGAGGTAAAAGTGGAATCTGAGAAAAACCGTGGTTACAGTGATTTTTCGTATTACATGGTATGTCGAGTTCTTGGAAAATCTGGTCTAGCATGAAATTGTGTTTTAAAGCGTTACAAGTCGGTGTAAAAAGAAGTGTCACGTTCCAGAATCCAGAGAGGTACATTCCGCGGTAAAACACTTTTCGATTATGGCTGTCTAAAGCATGATTCCTAAAATAAATACTATTTTAAGGTTGAGTTAACATATTTACAATATCATTACAAATCTTTTAATTCCACCCTCACTCAACCCGTTTCTTCTCTTATAAGTGTTCTTTTCTTCCACATTGAATCACCTATCAGGTATTTCTATCACACACTTGATTTCAGAAATGTCCAGCAACTTGCTTCCTTTTCTCCACCAAGTATTCAACCCCTTTCGCTCTTCACTCTCAGCCGAGTAACTTTTTCACGAGAACTCCATTGATCATAAGAAAACAGAAATTCTTGAACTTCATCGAGAAGAAAATACAAATAAAACCCATAAGATCCCATACAATAGAGCGCCACGTTGTATCCGTTTTCAAGGCTTTCAAGTGGAAGTGGACGATCCCTTAACTTTTTCCTATCGTTTTTGTCTTCGCACCACCCTAGGGTTTTGAGCCAGATTTTCTTACCAGGATCAAGTTCTGCCAGATATTCGTACTGGACACGTGCAAGGAGTCTGCAAAGGGCCGGACCAGCGTCGCGGGTATACTAATTCGCCCTCGATGGTCACCTCATAGAAGCCACAGGACTTTGCGTCCGGTTCAGCGGCCAGAAGCGGTACCGCTGTGCGGTTCTCATCGCTGGGTTAATTTATTTAATTTTCTAGCATCCTATGTGTTCCACGTTCTTATCGATTTCACATATCATTTATTTTTTTAATCGAAGAAGCGTCGAGTTCTTGGATTATTAGCCCAATCGCTGGGTTTTCTTGTGCCTCTTGAATATTCGATTTCCGATATGAATATCCGGTATGAATATTTTCCGGGACCTTCCATAATTTCATGTCAGCATGCAAATTATTATCGATTGTTCTAGTGATGTTTCTTCGTCCCCTTTTTTTTGCGTATATACATGGTATGTATGAATATATTCGGAAGGTGACCGAGAGTCTTAGTGTTAATAACGTAACTACCAAAACCACCCTCTTAGTAGTTATGTTATAATGTATATACAAATTTTAGACGTGGTAAAAAAACTATATACAAAATGACAGTCAACCGTCAAAGTGACTCGCCTCTCATTCCCTCTCTTCTCTCACCACATCAATCGTTCTTTGACCAGCGCCAATGATAATTTTGTGCAAAGGATACAAGCAAAGTGGGTCTCCAGTCGCAGCGACCTCCTCGCGACGAGACCTGAGCAATCGTTATTCCTCGAGCAGCATTAGAAGCATTAGAAAAATCACTCAGCACCGATCATCGCCTTCCATAAATATCATCTTGATAATATATCCACAAAAAATACCCTCGCCAAACTCCTGCCCCGCACTAAGGCGCGCAGATCGAAGAAGTGCCGAATGGCCGAATCAACGAATCGAGCCCGAGTAGACCAGCGCGCGATAGTTGGCGCGCCAAACTCCTCTCCTTACTTACCGCCAGCATTTTAGGCGCACGGTCCGAAAAATCGAGAACGAATCGGGTCGGTGGTGGTTAAGGACTTGCCGGAGTCCAGAGAGAGGGGGACGGAGGAGGTACCTTTAATGAGGTTGATAATGGGCTGGTTATATAGTCTTCCGTCCCGGGCCAATAGCCCTCCACCTGCCTCCACGCTCGCTCACCTTTCTCCCGGCCGTCCATTGATTTCGCCGCGAGGTTAATCGGACTGCGAGGACTTTGTATTTGAACGAGTTCTCGGGCTTTACTTAAGTTTAAACGCTTACCTTGCCCGCCCTTTCGAAAAAGAGCTGTTAATTGGGCGCAGGATTTGTTCGCGGCGCTTTACCGCGGCCGTGTCGATGCCAGCGCGATCGGGGAATTGTGTATCGAGGGGAAGGAGGAAAGGGCGAAAACATTAATAGCGCAGAGTCGACGGGCTGGAAGGATCGAGTTAATGATTTTGCAATCTTCATTCGCGAATGGACTAATGGCTGAGCGTACTTTATCCGAGCACGCGTAACGAGCTCATTGGTCATCGAGAAATAACTCGACTTTCGGCGAAATGAGGTGATCAATGGTGAAATTTTGGGTTCGCGATATCGACCATCGACGAAGCCCGTGTTCGGCTGACTTTCCATGTTTCGCAACAGTGTTTTACGCTATGGCTTTAATTGATATATATAAAGTACGACGCAAAGCCTCGCAGAATTTTATAAAGAATATACGATGCAACAAAATTCGCGGAAAAAGTAATTTTGCTAGAAAACATTTACAGGTTTATAATTAAAAATTCTCTACTGCTTCTCCACTGCTTTGCTGGCAGATACGCGCTCTTTTCTTGAAATTTTCAAATTACGCGCGAATTTTGGGACAACCCTTACTAGAGGATTTGCGAGGTCACGTAGTTAAAGCCCAGGCTTCTAATCCACGACGCGCGAAAAACCGAAGGCCAGATTCTTTTGTTTCCACTTTGGACACCGACCGCTAAGATCATTTGGCCCAGGACTTACCGTTTAAAGTCGATCCCGAGCCAGCACCCGATTCTATTCTTCGCGGCACTGGCATTCTTTCGCGCGTCTGCATATACGAATGCAGCCGCTGCATCCGCGTATACAATTTCGATCGGCGCCGCCATAGAATTTTCGCGGCTCGGCCTTCGACGTAAGTCCACTTCCGATTCCGGCGAGCAAAACAAAAACGCCAAGGACGAAACTGGGTCGAAGCCTCGCCCTGGGGGCCCTAGGATAAGTTCCGTGTCCAAATACCGCGTACCTCGTTGCGCAATTATAGCCGACACTTTAGGCGCCTCGCGAGCTGAAACAATATTGTTCTTCGCGCCTCGTGCTTTTTAAACCGCTTAGGCGCGGAATCGGGGCCGAAATTTTCCCGGTGTTTTGGCGAGGGCTAAAAATACGCGACGAAGGTTAGCGGTTTTTTTTTCAGCAAGTACATCCCGGAGGACTGCTTATTAGATCCTCGTGATGATACGTATACGTTTTGTACGCGAGGTTGGGACCTTTTCGGTGCAAATTAAAATCAATGTTACTAGTGTCATTGAAAGAAAAATTAAAATGTATCATCATTAATATATATAAAATAAGAATAATTAAATATTAGAATATATGATATAGAGAAACGGTGTGAACAAAAGGGACTTACGCGTATCACAGCGATGTTCACTCAATGCGAAAAGCGTAATTCATTTCGCGATGAGAAAATGAAAGGTCAACGCGCCGACTGGACGGTTTACTTAAAGTAATTTGACGCGAGTATTAACGAAACAGCGAGTGTAAAAAAGGAACGCGTATCGTTCGCAAATATACGATTTATATAAAAATAAGCCCCGGGCAAAAATAACCTTGGACAGTTCCAGGCTGAAAAGGACCTTCGGATGGCGGCAGCGGCGAGGATCGATCGTAAACGGATTCGATACTTCCGCTCCGTGCGTTAACCCCTTCGCCGGGAAGGACGAATTAACTTATCGACTGAAAATGCCCCAGGCGCCCGAACAAAACGAATTACTTATCTACAATCCAAATTTCTTCGAGATTTTACCGATCCAACTATATCGCAACCTCGTCTCTCATGTAGTCGTCCACCAACAATAAAAAAAAAGAAAGAAAACCTAACATAATCAACAGCCATCAATTCTACAAAACCCAATATCGGTCTGTAATCGAGAGCAATTCAAAAACCCAACAAAAAGAAACCAGGATCGTTTCCAGTCAAAACGCGCAAATAACTCGACAGTTCGAATAAGTTGCCAAACCCTCGACCGGTGCTGCGAATCATCCACCACAGAAGGAGAAAGAAAAGGGGGATTTAATCGACGGCAATTCATTTGACCAATCGCGGGGCAGCTCTTTCAATCCGCCAGGGAGCGTAAATCTGCAGGGAGGCTATAACCAAGTCGAGTCAAAACACGCGGACAAAGCGGCACTTGGCAGTTACAGGGAGTTACAGCGGGTTAACTCGCGCCGCGATTCGAGGACCATCGGCATGCCCTCGTGCTCGAGGCGCGCCGATACTAAAAAAGGGTCGTAAAGCTGCCTTCGGGGGACCGTGCGGCCGCCTATCGCACAAGGGTGCCGGAGGTTCCACCCGGCCGCGGTCCCTGGACGAAACAGAGAAAAAAAACGAAAAATAAAAAGGGACGCTCGGGAGAGGCACTTCCACGAGCTGCAACGCGCTCGTACGCTTTCGAAAGTGATCGCGGTCACGCATCCCGTCCCGGTCGGCGGTCGGGCGTGTGGATATTTCATAACTTTCGCGCCGTGATTTATTGCGCGCCCGGTGATTTTTCATCGGCGAAGCTACGAAAATGAAGTGATTGATTGCGCTCGAAAAGGAGCGCTGCCGAAGGAGAGGCGGGAATTTATTTATTACGACTCGCACGGAAGGCCAGGGACCTAATTCGACGGGCAAAATGGCGGTGTATCGTGCGAGATAGGAGGGATCCCTCGCTTGGGATCCGAGAGGATGTCTTTAGCGACGAGGAACGAATGCAGCGTTTGCCACAGCAGCCCGCCAACGAGCTTCGAAGAACGTGGCTCTCTTTGGGAGAGTTGCAAACTGGCAAGTTCGTTAACTCGTTCGAAATCAAAGGCGATGAAACTCGAGGTGTGTGCTTCGACCCGACTCGTGCATCTACATTCTCCCCGGCTGTGCCTTGTAGCTTTAAATATTGTGAGATGCGAGCCTTGCGCGTATGTTGCGTTTGTGCCTATGTTGGCCGTCCAGGATGGTCGTCCGTGTGAGATGCGGGGATGGTGTGCGGGGGCGTGCGCGTGTGTGCGCGTGCAGCGCGGCCGCGTGTGAGATTCGAGGACTAAGTGTAAAGCTACAGTGGTGTAGTGGATGGAAGCTCGCGTTTCCATGCAGGAGACCCGATTTCGAATCCCGCACATCGCCGATGGTTTTTCTATCTTATATATACTATAGCTCTGGTGGTTTGGAAGTCATCTTAAGGAGTAGGTCCTAGGTACGATGATCTTTTAGCTTCCAACTCGTGTCGAAAATGAATTAAAAAAGGAAAAAAGTAAGGGTTAAAGCTACAGTGGTATAATGAATAGGAGGTCGCATTTCCAAGCAGGAGATCTATATTCGAATCTCGCCCATCGCTGATGGTTTTTCCATGCAACGTATATATTATATATTATATATTATATATTAAATATTATACATATTATATATATATATATAATA
>JBCFXI010001921.1:0-35330 GCA_038496175.1 Ampulex compressa | reverse complement strand
ATATAATATAAATGGCAGAAAGAAATTAAAAAACAAACAAACAAACAAAAGTATAGGCTTATCCTGTAAGTAAAACCACTTAAATTGTATTTCTTTAAATCATGATAATGTTAAAAATATTTTTTTATGTAATGTGAATAATATAAATGTACCAATATCTAGTAAAAATTTAGCAACATAATTTGTGATTATCAGATTATAAAGTAATACTCTACCGATCTCGGGTAATAGCCCTTAAAAATCAAATTCATTTAATTGAAACCTTCGGATTAAAAATGAAATTTGAGAAATAAGATTCTTGCTAGATGTTGCTATTTTTACACCATTTACATTACGTAAAAAAATATTTTTAACATAATTACATTTCGAAAAGGAATTTCAGTTAAATATAGATTGCAGTTAAGTCTTATTTAAATGGATTACGTTGTATAAATATGTCACATTTCGGTCACATTTTCTTTTTATTTCATCCTATTCCATTTCTCTATTTCTTTTTTGTGTTTTCTCACGTATACTTCAATAATTATCATGAAGAAAAACGAAAAAAAAATTAAAAAAGAAAAAATTAAAAATAAAAATTCCACTACGCACGTTTTTGTTTGATTATTGTTTTTCCCTTTCTTCTTAAACGATCTCTAGATAGATAAACATCCCCCCGACATTATTCTTTCTTTCTTTCTTTATCTCTTTTTCTCTAACCTTTGTAGAGATAAATCTCTACAGTGGAAAGTCTTACCTTTAGGACGCAATTGCTATTCACCAGGAGGTTACCGGGCTTGATATCCCTATGGAGGATCCTCGCAGAGTGAAGATACTTCAGACCTAGCATTGAAGAAATTCCCCTTATATAATATTTACTCAAGTTTTTATCAATTATTCAAATGATTATAATATATACAGAGAAAAAACATATTTACAGAGTCTTACGTAATTGATGGTGAAATTCAGTAAAAAAAATTAATCAAAAACGCAGAATGAAATTTCGTGCATACACGCACACAAGTATACATCCGGTCAATTCCGCAGGACAGGGAAAATAGCTATCAACTGGTCCTATTATTATTCAGTCCATTATTGACAATTACAACATTTTTTAATTCTGTATAAATTTATATGTGGATATAGTATATATAGTATACATAGAATCTATAATTGCATATGCAATAAAAAAGAAATATTTAAAAATAGCTATTTCAAATAGATATAAAATGAATGAATGGTAAAGTACTTTTTTTATTTTTCCTGTCGATAATTGAGATGATAAATCAAGGCCAGTTGGTCGTTATTGTCTAAGACCGCCATGTTCATACTGTATGTCCACGTTGCCACGCGCAATATACATTATAGTGCATTAATTACAAATAATAGTGAAACTTTTTTATTTGTACGGATAATTTTCTGTTTAAAAAAAAAACTCACCTCGAAGAATCTGATAAAGGAAGACCTTGATGTGGTCGGGACTAAGATGCTGCGGACTAACGATGATCTTATGGAGATCACTTTGCAGCAACTCCGTTATCACGTATCTAATTCGTGCCTCGTTAAAGAACTTACGAAGATTTTTGTCAATTACAGAACAATTTTCATTAATTAACTATCAATTTTTTCAAATTCAAAACGAAATTTATTCACTATTTTTTAATAATTCATGAATTTTATAACGATAATAATTAATTACACAACGATTTTCATTAATTCCACAATAATTTACATGATATTAAATGAAAACATGCTGAATAGAATTACATTGAATGATTCATATTCAATGGAAGCCTTTTCGAGATACAAAGAGAAAAAAGATACATTTCTTGAAAGAAGTCCAGGTGAGGTGGTTGCAGGATGTCAAGCGCTGACAGAACCTAGAAAAAAATATAATTTTTCTGCAAGCGCTATTGCATGTGTGTTTAAATAAAGCATTTTGTCACCAGAACACATTTCTATTAAATGATTTCTGCAAACTTTGAATATATTTTACACGAAATGAACTGGCCATATACGACTCATTTTTTAGCTATGTATAATGTAGGGATATAGCTACATCTGCCATATTTCATTGAATTCGAGGAGAACCATTTAAATATTTCGCCTTGTTAAAATTGATTTCCTGTAGACAAAGATACGGAAATATAATACACAAAGAAATTGTCAGTGTGAAAAGCGTATGTAACAATTAACAAATTTGATTTAAAAATCAGTCTTTTCGAGAGTTCAAGATAGTCGACGTTTTTCTTAAGTGTAGCAGCATATCTTAAATGCAACATTCCTATAGCTAATACCATCAAAGCAAATTTAACAAAGCAAAAAAATATGACATCAAGACGACCTTAAACAAGGAATATCGTCCTTCTTTCGAAAAACAAAAATGCGTGTTTAATGCTTTAATGCATTTAACATTCACTTGATAAGGTGTTCAAAGTGATCAAATTCTATACATTTCACACATTAATTTATATGCACACTTCTATACATTTTCGTGAATAAACAACAAAGGCTTCTTTCATATTCTGTCTCACGTTCAATGTGCATACGCAGCAATTTTCTTGAGCTCTTCTTTCGGTGGAACAATAACTTTTTCAAAATGTTTTTATTGATAATTCTGTTAAAAATGTTGCTTATCGTCATACGTACTTCGCTTTTCCCATTATACACACGCACGTACGCACACGCACACACACACACGCGCGCGCGCGAGCTGTTTTGATGGCAAACCAGAGTGAGCAGCAGGACGTAAGGCTATATGATTAGGTAGAAGGTAAAGAGGGATAAGCTGTGGACGAGGATGAAGAGGAGGGCATTGGGCTGCGAAGAGAAATGGAAGAGAGGGGAAGGAGGACAAGTAAGCGAGGAAGTGGTAGATGATGGTAGGGAAGAGAAAAGACGGGAGGTTTTGGTCTCAGAGACACGGAGGAGAGGTTTTCTTCGTGAAAGGGAATGTGTACTTGGAGTGGGTGCAGAGAAGACGAGAGGAGGGTAAGGGCTTTAAGGGGTGGTGAAGGGGAGGAACAGGGAAATGCTAGGGCAGAAAAGGTAAGAGAGAATAGAGAGGTCGAGATAGAATAAATGATACAAGGAGATCAGGACGGCTGAGTTACCGAGGTATGCGAAGGGAATGTGGAGAATGATTGGTGGAAAGGAAAGGAGACAAGATTCAAGCGGGGATGCAAAATGAGAGAAGAAAAGTATTGGCAGAATGAAGAGGAGAAGAGGTGTAGGGTGTGTGGGAGGGAGGAAAAGACGTGGGTAGTTGCGGCGGGGGAAGGGAGTGCGAGGAGGTGGACCGGGAGGGTAGCAGTGGAGAGGGTTCGAGAGGAGGGTTACGGAAAGGATTTTGGAAATACTAGAGGAGGGAGGATGTGGCGATGCGTGAATGAGGAGATTGCTGAAGAAGAAGGAACAGAGAACGCAGCACACGGGGGTCGACCAGGACATGAGAACGAGGACGGACCGAGGCTAGAGACGATGGACGAGGAATGGATGTAAGGAAGGAGGTTGTGAGAAGATCGAGGGTGAGGAAGGATGTGAGGGAGAGAGAGAATAATGAGGCATGGATGGGAATGAGCGTATGTACCATTGGTTAAGGGCCAGGTGAGCTAAAGTAGAAAAAGTGCCAGAGTTGGTGCGAGCGTGATGGCAGAGCAAACGTTCGAATAAGAGAGGAGAAGTGGAGGGCAACGTGCAGGGGGAAAATGAAGAACATGGTCCTCTGTACTTTGCAAGTGTAAGGAATAAAGTATCTATCTATCTATCTATCTATCTATCTATCTATCTATCTATCTATCTATCTATCTATATGTACGAGGGTGGTCCGATAAGTACTTAGTCTACAAAAGAAAAACGAAAATTTTGGAAAAGTGGCGATTTATTTCTCAACATAGTCTCCTTTTAGCTCTATACACTTGACCCAGCGATGCTCCAACTTCTTTAACCCGTCTGAAAAAAACGTTTTCTGGAGGTCTCGTTTTTACGTTGAAACTCGTTAAACCAATTTTTGACGGTCGCCATCGAAGGAGAAGAGGCACCGTAAACAGCATCTAAGCGCTCTTTGATTTCGCTGCGTGATTTCCCTTCCAAAAATAAGAATCGAATCATCGAACGATAATTGCTCTTTTTCCATTTTTCTAAAATTCGTGGACACGCCTGCTTTCAAACCCGGCCAAAGCAAAACTACGAGTCCCATTGGACTGAAATTTTGACAGTAGCTGTCTACGAGAATATATTACACGATAGTATATTTATCTTACGGTAATGGCACCATCGAGCAGTGAGGCTCAGTACTTATCGGACTATCCTCGTATATGACTGTTCACCTATTTTTGTGCGTGTAAATTTAGTCCAGTAAAAATAAAGTGTAAAGAATATATATGTAAATCACTCTATATAGATCGTACGTGCAACCTGTCACATTAATGAAATGGAGAGATGAAAAGGATAACTCACGTTCTCGTGCTTGAAGAAACAGAGCATCTTGAGCTCCCTGAACACCCGCTTGCTGCTCACTAGACTTTGAAAGACGTTCGGCAGTTTCTTCAGAGCTACCCTCCTGCCGTCCCTCGGATCCGTCACCGCCCTGTATACATACATACATACATACATACATACATACATACATACATGCACGCACGCATATGGTCCATAGGGTTGAGTTTTGGTCGCGCGCACACATACTGAGCACATCAAATTAAATTAAATTAAATTATTTAAAATTGAGTTCTATTTTTCCGACTTGTTTATTTAATATAAAATCAGCCGACTTGGTTAAATCGGCTGATATTCGATACACAGAGTACTTCGTAACACGTAGAATTCTCTATATAATAGAAGTGAAGAAACACATATTCAATGAAAAAATTTGTATACAAACTCGCATCCTATGTAAACTTGTTGCAAATCTATACCGTTATCCACCTTTTCACGGTGCACTGAAAGTTTCATAATTCCTCATCTTGGGTTTCCTCATTAATGGCACGGTACTATTCTTACAGACGGACCCATTAATTTATTCCGCTACCCCTCAAGAGGAGCAAAGACAAGCTGGAATACGACCGTGGCAGTGTCAGGTGGCTGGAGCCAATTGGTCCAGATTTATAGACTCTGGGATCGACACGCGCGCTACTTACAAACTGCGCAGAAATGTATAATTACGGTTGTTACAATGCACATTGACATATTTAATTTTATTATTCATAAAAGCATGCAAATACAACATTATAGAGCCTAATATAACTTATTGTTAGTCCAAGAAGGTGGTGAAAGCACGAAATATCTTTTAAAATTGGAAAAATGCCCTTCAAGAAGAAACTTTCGCATTAGAATTATTACAGATAATGATTTCGTAACATTTACCGATTAAAAAGATTAAATTAAGTAATTGTGCGAGGACTGATTATTAATTGTTCCTTTTCATAGCTATATTGCACTTTTTCAGAGTTGTAAAATGGTTCTTTTCAGGATTATGGCACGGTTCTCGACTGAACTACAAATTATTTTACATTAGGACAATCGGTCTAGGAATTAATGTTACGAAATTGTTATATATAATAATTCTGATGCAAAAGTTTCTTCTTAAAGGATATTTTTTCAATTTTAAAAGATATTTCGCTCTTTACTCACATTCTTGGACCAGCAATAAGTTATATTAGGCTGTATAACGTTGAATTTGCACGAATCTAGGAATAATACAATTAAATAATTCAATGTGTATTATAACAATCATAATTATACATTTCTGCGCAATTTGTAAATAGCACGCCTGTCGATCATAGAGTCTATAAATCTGGACCGATTAGCCTCAGCCGCCTGACACCGCGAAGGTCGTGTTCCAGCTTCTGCTTGTCCCCCCTTTAGGACTGGCAGAACAAAGTAAAGGGTCCGTCTGTACGTCTTTTTTTTCCTACGTGTGAGAAACCTTCATAGATTCATAGCCCGACTACTGGCATGATTGCTCCTATGCCTATGCTATTTTCACCCTAAACTTATGTTATTTTTCTCGAAGGCAGTCGCGTATGATGTGATACACAATAAGATGCCTTAAACATTTCATTAAGGTTGCACTTCGTAGATACCGTCGGTGATGTTAAAGAGGTAGGAGATACCGTTTCCCAGGTGTACAGCTTGCCTTTGTAGTATGCTGAAGAAAGGGGACTATGGATAAAAGAACTGACCAAGCTCGAAGTGGAGCAAGCGAGACATTGTAAAAGCAGCCTAAAAAGTATTGTCATTAACTTTTTTAATTTCAATTTTCTTAATTTGCAAATTTTTTAACTCGTTGGCGAGGTTCTGCCGATCGAAATGAAACCAAACAAGATATAGTTACGGCCACATTTATTTATTTAAAATATATACGGTTATTGATTACATTAACTTTTTAATCAAATTAGGAGTGTGTCTTACTTGAAAATAAAATATCATGTACATGTGGAAATAGGAGGCATGCTTCCATCATTTCCGTTAAATGTATAAAGCGCGATTCATAATGATGTAGGAGACAATATCAGAGCAACTTTAATGAGGAAGAAGACACCATTCAACGAATATCGTAGAAGAATAAGCTTTCATCGCCAGGTCACGTGTAAGCGCAGTCTACATTGTCATAAAATTAGATGTTTATAGCAAACGCATGAGATTACATATCTACCAAATAAAAATTAAATATTGCAGTTTAGCAAAATTTATGGAAGAGTTATAATATATTTTAAATACTTTCTTATTATTATTTCAAGTGTGATCAAGAATCCATCTCTTCTAATACAATCGGAACGATAATAAAATAAAATTAATTGTACAATAAGTATTAAATAAGTAAACGTGATCGTAATTATATGGTGTGTGATCTCATTTTAGTTGGAAAAATCTCACAAATATGCTAAACAAAATTTTATATGGAAGAAAAGTTAGCAATTGTGTTTAGAACATTAAGCCGTTCTTTTCTCAAAGGTGCGATTTTCTCATAAATAACACTCAAGTAGTGTCTCCTACGTCATAAATGACACACCACGCCTTATATTTTCGGTGGATATTACAGGAGCGTTATTTATATTTCGACATGTATGGCGATGTATAATGATATTTTATGTAATTTTCAAGTAATCCATACAACAATAATTAAATGTGGTAGTAATTACATCGTGTTTGGTATCATTTTTAAGGGAAAAATCTTGCTAATGTATTAAATAGATTTTTACATTAAAAACACGGATATTAAAAATGTAAATAGCGATACTTTTTAGGCTGATTTTTAAATGTCACTTGCCTCGCCTCAGGCTTGGCCACTTCTTGGTGGTCGCCTTTATTCGCTGTTTCCCTTGTTCGGCACACTACAAAGGCAAACTGCACACCTGGAAAACGGAGTCTCCCTGCTGCATAATTGACACAAATGGTATTCATGTTGAATATTAATTATGCAACTTTTACTGTATTATAAAAAATATTCCAGAAATACTCATCGGCATACTAGCACTTATTAATTTAGACAAATAATCTTAGAATATTGTTGAACAATTAACTTTACTGCTCATATATTTATACCGTGCACTTTTTTGTAGATATATTTTGTTGTCTGCATACATTTTTCGCAAACGTTCTTTTTACATTTAATACCAATGCTCTTACTTTTATGTTTGTTACAATAGCTGATTCAACACGATTTGCGCAGTTATGAATTGCTAACGGATGAAAAGAGAAATTGGAACATGAAATCTTTTCGGGATATTCTCGCACCGGTGCATTTCTTGTGTAGTACCCAAGAATTTATACGTGCCAAATCCAAAATATTATGTAAAAACTGAAGAAGCTATCGGAAAAACCCTTCTTCTACACTTTATTTGCGCGTTATTTTGTCGACTAAACCAACGCCAAACCTGGTCTTATTATAAAATCTGATTCCCGGGACACTTTTGCGATTACATAATGTCACAAATGTATATTTTGTATTTGGTAATAATACTGATACTTTTAATTTACTCTGGTAAATAACAAGAATGCCGTTGTGGGATTTAAGATACAATGAACAAAACAGGGTCATTCTATCGTTACATACTTTTGCTGGTTTCGGTAACTCTTTTTCGTTATCTCGCCTGGATGGTCCTAACTAAAGTTATCTTTTCTACTAATAACTTTTTTTGCAAGTGGTATCCAGGTAGAAAAGTTATGCCTAGTTATATTTTTTCCTCTACGTAAATATGGTTCGGCTAATTTCAAGACCGCAAATTGCTCTAAAAGTGTGGAAGATCGGCTTTCGTCTTTACCGCAAAACGGAAAATCATTTATAATATATTTTATTTTAACATCGACTATCAACCAACATTTCATGCCAAATTTGTTAGGTTTGTTAGGCATATATTGCATAAAGCGACATCGAGCTTTTGTCGAAAACAGTTGTTCACGAATTGAAACATTCTAATATGATTTGTAGCACGCTTGACTGTTATGTATAAATTTATTTCAAGTTTCGAATATTAGAGCAAATTTATCTGTACAACAATTGGTACGTACAATTGAGAGATAAGCACGCGTAGCAAATCCCTTGCTCTTGCGAACCGCGGAGCGTTCACATTCTGTTCGAAGTCATCAAAGGATATCTGCGTTGAATTATGATTTATATTTAGTTTCTACGTTCTAACTCCTTTTATATTCATCATCAGAAAAATAATTTCATTAAAGGGTAACGGTTTATTACGATTAACTATGAAACTAGCGTACCCGTCATTTTGACGGGTATCCGTAGAAATAGGTATACGTCATACAAAATTTTGTAATTACAGGACTGAAGAGGAAATAGATTTGGATATACATTCGTCTCATTAACTCAATCAACCCAATCAACATAAATTAGAAAAAAAATGAATAGTAAGTTTTTTGTAATCTTGATCGTGACATCCGAAACCCGTCAAAATGACGGCTGCCGTAAACGGGTTGGTTTTGAGTTATTATATATAGCGGTGTCAAATTTGCAACAAAGTGTTTATAAACAAATTCCGTAAAATGTTTTGTTTGCCTATGCTGTTGAGAGCTGAGAAGATGCCAATCAGAACGTTGCGAGAATCGACAGAGAACTTGGTTTGCTCCGCCTAATCAGACGCTTGGCGCTCACAAAGTGCTTAAAGGGGGTATACGCTGACATAATAAGATTTCAATGTTTACGAGCGATACGAAAATTCTACTAATACGATTATTTGCACTCGTGGTTTATAAAAATACACACGTTTTTAATATGTACATGTGATATGAGTACATCATAAAAATCGTACACATAATGCGCAATAATACATTGCGCAGAATTTCTAGTATGTGAGCAGCCTCCTTTGTTTGCAACGCTCTTTATTTGGTAAAAAGGCAGTGCCTCAACTCCTTGAAAATTTGAGATTTTACAACGCGAATGGAGACATTACTGTACCTAGTGGATAACACAAAGACTACGAGCCATTTTTTACACGTGCAATAAAATTGCCATAAGATTCCTATGGCATAGACCCAAGTCATGTCACATATGAGGTAACGATACGCTGTTTTCCAGGGCTTTGTGTTCTACTGGACAAAAGGGAATCCGGACAAAAGCAGCGGGTCAAATATAAGATCGACAAGTGAGACATTTAAAATCCAGTCTAAAAAGTATTGTCATAAACTTTGTCAATTTTTTTTTCTAGCCTTTTCGATCTTACTGTCGCCCATTGACGGCGACGACGAAACGTTCTCTGGGTACTCCTGCTGCCCTTTGGCGACAGCCACACGTTCTCTGGGCACTACCGTTTCTGGACAAACACGTTATCGCGGCCTACACTGTTGTACAGCGCAATCACTTTTGTGGAAAATTTTTCCGTACCACGAATGTACAACCGTGACCCAGCTCTACCGTATCAAAAGAGTCACTTTTGGCACGGCATTTCGGCCCATATGAAATGCTCCGCAGTGAGGCCCGTTGTACCGAAAAGGTTGTTACCGATGAGATTTTACGAATCAAAATCAGACCCAACACGATATAATTATGACCATAGTTTCCGCTGATTGTATAAGCCGTGCTACGATAACAACGAAAAAGATTACCCGAGTGCCATTTATGAACTAGGAGACACGATTTAAGGGGCACTTACAAGATAACACGATTTCAGTAACCTTTGCGAGGAGAGAGACACTATTTCATTAACGCCGATAAGAAAAAAGCCACTCGAATAATAACGTAGAAACATAAGCATCTATCACCGATCCATGTGCACAGGGGTGTAAATTTAATAGAAAATCAGATACTTGAAGTGAAGGCATAAGATTACACATCTACCGAAGAAACACTAAATGCTGCACTTCCCCCAAATTTACGAAGATATTTTAAAACTTTTAGCATTTTGCATAACTGTCATGTCAAATTTAAACAAAACGATTTTTTGTTTCTTTTAACACGTTGTGCGCCCACCCCGCGTGAAACCTACAGCTATTCTACTGCTATCCCGAGTATCATGGCGTTCAAGTCGAGAGCAGTAGTTTGAGAGTCTCTGCAGAAACATAGCCGTGACCAATAATAAAATAAAATAAGATGTAGATTATGTATTAGATAAGTAAATATAATTATATACCATGTTTGTAATATGGTATTTGTAATATGATAAGTAATTATACCATGTTTAGTTTTATTTTTATGGGCAAAATCCCACTAATATTTCGATAAACATGTTATTTAAAAAAAAGTTAAACTAAAAAAAAGTTATCCGAAATATTGCTCCTAGCCATCTTGCTCGATTTCAATTAACACGTTGAACGCCCAGCGTAAATCGGTGGAGTTTCTCCCGGGTCCCAAATCTGGGAGTGTAAACAGCGCGATATGCAAGAGCGGTATAATGCAATGCGTCGTTTAAATGTAACCGCAGTTTATTTTGTAATATATAAAAGGATTTTTTTTGGGATAGATAGGAGATAGATAGAAAGATAGGCTTTAGGTAGGTATTTTTATTTTTAGAAGATATAGTTTTTTAAGAGTATTAGAAGATAATTTTGTGAAAGGTGCTTACAAAGTATAAAGGACCTCGAAGTGGCGAATGTGATAAGCATTCCGAAAAAAATTCATTATGACAGGTCTCATTGCATTTACACCAAATTTAAATATAAATATATTTTTAATGTTTCATTTTGTTTATTTTATAGTTTAATAATTATTAGTAATTATTATTACTAGTTATAATAATTAAAAAAATATTATAATATTTTAAAAATAAATTGAAATATAAGTATATTCTTAATGTTTCTTTTTCTTTATTTTATAGTTTATTGTTACTTTCTGTTGTTTATACTGATCATAATTGTGTTCCAAATAAAATTATCATAAATTACCTCAAAAATCCTGTATTAATCGGACAAGAATAGTGTCACCCGTTTAAGGGTGACTTATCCCTGTGGAAACATATCAACATATATCAACATATCAAACATTCAACGTTTTAATAATGTTTGATTATGTGGTCATAACGAACAGTGATCACTGCTCGTTATGATCACTTCATCAAACATTATTAAAAAAAAAAGTAATAGTTTTGTGTTAAGGACTGTCAACCCGTGAATTTTTTTAACACCAATGTCGCGGGGTATCGCATTGTTCTATATCGTACACTTGCTTAATGTACTGCGATGTATTAAATAGATTAACCCATAAGTCCTCGCGTTTTGTTTTAAGTCAAAATTTTACGTGCAAAATAAAATATGCTGGCAATGCATTTTATGGTAGTCGATAGAGAATGATGTGCTCTACAAAACAGTGTGTTTAGTTTTTTTCTATGCCAATATACTTTCTGTTCTTTTCAGGTCTTTGAAATGCAGTATCAAGTCGACAAAAGAGAGCATTTTTGACACCTGCTTTTTGCATTTAATCGAGCTGCCGAAGTCACAGAAGCTGCGCGAGAGATTTGTGGAATTGTATGGCGAAAAAGCGATGTCTCTTAGAGAGGCACAAAATTGATTTACGTGATTCAAAGACAGACATTTCGACCTCAAAGACGTGCGTTGTGCCGAACGCCCCGTTGAGTTCGATGAGAAGCGACTGAATCAACATATTCGCGTTGTCGTTCAAAGCATGCGGATCCCATGCACCCAACTTTTGAACTTTTCCCATCAAGTGAACGTGACGTTCTATGGCACTGTGAGAATATTTCATTATTTTTGGCAATTCCCTCGTCGTTTGGCGTAAATTTTCGTAAATAAGCGGATTCAGTCACTCCTCATCGAATTGAACGGGGCGCGTTCGGTGCGATGCATGTGTTTGAGGTCAAAATTGCCGTCTCTGAATCGCTTAAACCAATTTTAAGGTGTCCTAAGAAGCATCGCTTTTTTGCTATACACTTCACATATCTTTCGGGCAGCTTCTGTGGCTTTAGCACCAAGATTAAACCGAAAAAGCAGGTATTGAAAATACACTTTTATGTCGACTCGACACTGCATGTTAATGACCTGAAAAGAACAAAACGTATATCGGCATAAAACAAATTAAACACACTATTTTATAGAGCACATAATTCTCTATTGAATAACATAAAACGCATTGTCAAAACATTTTATTTCTCACGCATAATTTTCACTTAAAAAAAATGCCGGAATTTAGGGTCCAACCAAAAAACAGCATAAGCGTAAGAGCAACCAAGTGACATTTAGGAGAGTGCTTTAGAGTGACTATTAAGGATTTGAACTTATATACGTTTTCACGACAGTGCTTTTATTTCGTCGTCTACCTTCTATCCACAATATATAAATTTCGGCATGTTTTTTTTCATTTTCTACGTCACACGTTATCTCCGAAGTATGGGGAAATAGACGCCACGATTCGGCCGACAGAGGAAATGCGAATACTGTGTTTTTATGTATCTGCCCACGAGTATTGTACCAAGGAACTAGGACTATTTACAATCGACTAATATCTTCTTATTCCACAGTGCGTGCGTGCGCGCAATATTATGAAGTAACATAGTAAAAGTGATATAACGGAATCGATCGATAATGCGACAAAGGACGAGGCGATGGTTAATAGGTTAAGCCGTACTATTCCAGCCGGGCTTCGGATTTTCAGTCGCGTCACCGCGCCGGCCTTAAAGCCTTGCAAATGGCCATGTAAATTCTAAAGATTAATTTTCTTTTCTTTACATTCAATTTTTTATTTTATTTCGATTTTATTTTTATTTTTTACTCAATATCAATTTTGGATAATTTGTAATGAAGAAGTTAAATTTGAACTTAAAAGGAACTGATTCGGTTCAATTTTAAGTTTTGACTTCGTATTTCAAACTTATTTATTTAACAAAATTGTATTAGCACATTGATGTTATCACGCTGTATCAATTGGCATTGTGCTAGATATTAGATTTCTTTCTTAACATGGTGAAAATCTATGTAAATAGACAACTGGTTATTATTAATAATTTGAATTGGTATATTAATGTTCTAATAAATTATTATTAATAGTAACCAACTGAACCAATAAGTATTAATAATTCTCAGCTATCTCTAGTAAATGTGAATAGTAGAAAACTTTCTGTGACTAACTTATTGACAGTCCACCAGGGTCGTGGAAGGGAAGTCCGAACCTGATTGGAAATTGGTAAAAATATAACTAACTTGATCTAAAATCTAGGAGAAACAGTCCACTTGACCGAGATCTTGTAATTCGCGGCAGTAAACTCGACCAAAAAAGCGTAAATTGTTTTCCGTGCAGAGAATCGTAAAAATTCTCGGGTCTATGTTTAACATCGAATTGGCGCAGCCAGACTGGACCGATTGCACGATCAATCGGACCAAAAATGCCAACCGGGACTAGAATTAACTAGTGAAGATTAGTTCTGGTTCTGGTTGGAACTTTTCAGTCCAGTTCATTTTGTAGAAAGTACAATGTAAGTCTCCCGACCTGAAGTTAAGCGTACTCCTCACAAATTGTACGTTCTTCTGTATACGGTGAGAAAAATGTTTAAAATATAAAAATATTAGGAATTTTTCGTGACTAATTCATCGTCGCTGCTGATGCTTTGCGTACTGAAGTTCTGCGCATTACACCATATGAATGTTTATTATATTTGGAAGTGCGTATTAATTGATGTGTTATTAAAAAAAAAAAAGGAAACAATTATAGATTACTTACAAAGGAAGAGTCGAATGTTTATAGAAAAAAATGAAAGAAAATAAAGAGAAGATTTTTGGTAAAACGTTTGAAGAATGCCAAAGATTGACAAAGTATGATGTTATTCAATTTGGAAATGTTCAAAAACTTATCTTGCCTGTTACAAAAAAAACCCAATCAATTACATATTACACTTTCCTGAAAAAAATTTTTCAAACGTTACACGAAATCCACATTGCCATCGACCACAGATAACCATAGATGACGAAAATAGCTGAGAATGATAAATAATTAGCTAAATTATTATAATTTCGACAATTATTCACTTTGACTGGTTCAGTCCATTATTAATAGTAATAATCAATTAATTGGTTTGATCCTAATAATTTCACAACTGTTTCACTTTTCATCCGTATGGGAACTGAAATCCAAATATATACGTACAAAATATACTACAAAAATAAAAAAGGTTATTATAAAATCGTCGCACAGTGTTCCGATATATGCAGTGATGACCTAGGCGATTAGTTCCTTTTATACCAACAGTGATTCCCGCCTGGGATGATGTCTAAATGAAGTTTCATCGAAGAAAAGGAAGAACATAACTTGGTTAGATATTAATTGTTTAATTGAGCCATTTATTTTGAAAATAATCTAAGTCCATTTGTCAATTATTTTTTGTTACCCATAATTAGATGTACATCTAGAAATTAGCTGTCATAAAACATCAAACATTTGCGGTTAAGTATTTTCAGAATTTATACGATAATTTTGGATACATAAGTTTTCGCAGTTAGTCCAACAATTAAAACTATCACTTTGAAAGCGGCCTAAGCCCAATCCATTATTGATAATGTTCAAAAGTGCGGATTTTCAAATGTCCGAAGGTAGCGATGTGAGTCATTTTAATCAATTAGTATTAATTAACATATCGTTTGTCCACAAAATTATTATAATGTTATCAAACAGTGGTTAAAAGCAATAACTTTATTCGAAATAACATGAAAAAAAAAGAATTTCATATCAACAAGATTTTTGGAGGATGCAGTTTTTAAAGAGGTGAAGTATTTTAAGGGAGAAATAATAAATCGGTTAAAAATATGCTGGATGCGTCCTTTAAGAAACTAACTATATGAAAGTTTCTATGATATGAATAGATGAGAATTCAAAATTGAAAATCCTGCATTTATTACCACGTCGGGGTAGACCAAGAAAGTTCGAAAATATTGTATCGGCACTACTTTATAAAAATATAAAACAAATTACAATAGCGAAATATGAAAACATGATGGACTTACTACGATATATGATATACCACCGGAGTACAATGACTTTCTCAAATCTCTCCTGCATACACAAAATGTAGATGAGCAATAAATTAATATTTAATTTATAAAGTCAGATTTCCTAAGTACATAAATTGTGTTTTTGAAGTATAGTAAAGAAATATAAAAGAAATAGAATATCGTTTTTACATTTTGAAACATTTTAAATTATGTCGAATGGACTTAGGCCCTTTCAAATTCTATAATAAATCTAGTTGTTAATTTTGAAAGTCCGTTTGTAGAAAGAAAACATATATTATCCACTTAATAATTGCTATTCTTTTAATATGAATTGTAAATTTAACTTTCTCAAATACACTTCAGCGGTATAACACATTGATATTCTATACGTATATTTTTTTACGACTAATGATCGTAGCAATCGATACCGCTAAAATCGTATACAAGAACAACGTATGCTTTTAATTTCATTGAAACGCAAACTCTTAAATATTTCGATTTGAATATAAATGGACTTAGGACACTTTCAAAGTGTTATGCAGTTATGATCAGTTTCCTTTTTTTCAAATTATAGTAAGGAAGGTTAATTTAATTACAAGAGCGCATATTCTATATAAAACAAAATCTGATTAAAGGAGTTTGATGATCACGTCGTTTTTTTTTTTTATTAATAATTAGACTCCGCTTTCAATATTCCTCTTCTTTTCAATGAATTTTATTATTTCGATGATCTCTTTAATCTGCCTTATTGTAATAATATCGATTCGTGAAGCATGATCATATAAAAATTAAAGTTCCATTAAATTAAAAAATAGACACAGTAAATAAACATAAGAATTATTTTTGAAAGCAAGCTACGTATTGGTAATATAATCTTTTTTTGTAATTATTTAAAAAATGATATTCTAGTAAGTTAGGAGGAAATTTATATTGTACGTTAATTTGTTTAACGATGACATAGGATTTTCTTATTAAGAACTAAACTTTTATTTTAATTTAACCCCCCCTCAAAAAATGTTCCCTTTTCTCTTACAATTATCCACCATTTATAATACTCTATATTTCAAAGCATTAATTATACAAGAATTATCTGAAGATAAAAATCAATTTTACAGCTAAACAAGGTACTTTTTTTATTCGGTAGCATTCGTACACTCGATATGAAAAGTGTATTGACTTTTCAGTTCCATTAAACAAGAATTACAATGAATTATAATGTCAAGTAAGCTACGTTTTTGTGGTATAATGATAATTGTTTATGGAAGAACAACTATATATATATCAATCAATTAACTGCAATCAAATGAAATAAAAAAATCAAATAACTGCATAAAATAGAAAGTAGGAAAAATATGCAATCTAATACAGCTAATGTGAATGTACTTAATTATCTAATATATACAGACGCATAAAGAAAGAAATTGCCTAAATTCTTGCAAGCATTTTATTAGCATTATGGTGATCAATTATATTAGAGCGTGGCATTAATCTGAATGGTTAGAAAAAATAACTTTTTTCTTTTTTCCGCCATTCATATTTTTGTCGTTTCCCAATGGTAAGCCTAATTATGAAAAAAATAATTATAAATAGAAAAAGTTAAGCTTTGATTAAATACTTTGCCACTGAGATTATTCAAAGGCTAAAAATGAAGTTAATCTCTTCGGTTTTCCAATAGATTTCATGCAATTTAACGTTTCGGTTATTTACTACAGATTCGTTATCAATAATTGAACTTTAATTTTCAAACTACTATGTTTTCCAATACTTTACAATATTCCAAAAGCCTCTTTATTATCTCTGATCAGAACGATATTTTTTCTTCAAACGTGGTTCATATAAACAAGAAAAACATTAAAGAATGATTGATTAAGAATTGAAATAAATTCACAAACACAAACTTCAATAAGTTACATTTTCATCATCAGTATTTGTTTTTTAGAATGTGGTGATATAAAAATTAATACTGTAATAGATTAAATATCAGCTAATAACCTAGTTATGTATTAAGGTTTTCTCACTAATAACCAAGCCCTCATACTGACAATATTCAGCTTCTCAATACTTTTTCATTTTTTTGATGATATCTTTATCTCGTTTTACCAAAACGATATTTATTCTCTAAGCATTGTAAAGTAAAAATTCAGACTATGTTGAATGAAACAATTAAATAAAGACTATTTAAAAGTTAAATTCAATGTTAAAGATAATTTTTCATGCTTTAGGTATGGCACACCCTGTATAAGGAAAGTGGATCGTGTAATGGATGCGGGAGGGGAGCTGGCTCCCCTTTGCATCCGGCCAGGGTGCAGCTGTTCCCTCGCAGATGTCGGAGACCCTTTGTCCCTTCCTCACCGTCATCTAAACCGAACCCCCTCCTCGCCCTACTACCGCAACCGTCAAGGATTTTATAACAGAATCGAGACTTTCTGAAAAATATGAATAACATTTCTACAGATATCGTTTGCTTCGATTTATACCATTTCTTAAAATGCGACATATAAGCAGCTTCGTTAAATATGAGACCCATATGTTAGCAGTAAACAGGAGACACTAAAATTTTTTTTAAATTTATATAAACGTATGTTATTTAACGTGACTTCAATATTATAAGTGCGTTTGTGTTACAATAATCTGCAGCAGCTTCTTCTCCTAAAACGTGCTCAAAATGATCACCTTCAGTTTATGTGCAAGCTCGTATTTGTGGCACAGTAAGCTGTATTAACAATTTAGAACAAGTGCCATGTGTCGTGCATTAATCATTATTTAGATGGAAATGTTTATTATTTCTTCTCAAAATACCACTGATATCGTTCCAGGTCTGAAAACTTTCATCTCCAAACTTCCAAAATGTTTTGAAACCAAAATTCATATTCATTGGGTTTATTCAATGTGTTACGTGTGGGTAGTAACAGGTACTACAAAATCGGATAAAATCCTACCTTCTTTGAATCCTTTCTAACGTTGATTTTTTTTATTGTTCCCTTGATTATAAGTTTTTGTTTATATGATGAAAAAAAATTATGTAGAATTGCAGATATCTGTAAAAACCTTAGATTCTGGTAAAAACCGAAGTTCTTGGAACTAGAGTGTTTTCTACAAAAGTGGTTGAAAAATTCTGTGCCTCATTTTTACAATTATTCTTTACTCCTGTTCGTTGAAAATTGAAGCAATGAGACTGAAGCTTAATTTTCTGCTGTGAAACCCGCGATCCATTAGAAAAAATAACAAAAATTTTACTCGCAATACATCCAAGCATTTGATATTTACCTGACACTGACGTATTCTAACCGTCAATTACTAAGCAAGCAATCGCGTCTGCTTGACCAATCGTTATTTTTATAAAATGTATTAAGTTTCATACTATATTTTTCATATTTCTAACACAGTACCTTCTGGTATAATAAAGATTGAATCATTTCGGATCCATCATGATTTTAATCCTTTGTCTCACTAGAGTATTAATACAACGATCACCTTACATTGTGTTGACGAATTTCGTAATATCTCAGAAATATCAGTGTGGCCGGTTGACAATGGCCTCTACAAACGCACATGCACCGATAACCGCCGATTCAGACACACCGCGCGCGCGCCCGGGACTGCGCGCGTCTGAAGATAACGCAAGAAGCCTTTAGAAACTACACGTAGCGAAATACTCTCGAAGATGTTAACTTCTTCGAGCAATGAAAGGATAAGTACGTGCCAAAGGTTATAAGAACCATTTGTTATCCAAGACGAGCACATAAAGGGCGGGAGGGGGGGTGGCGCAGCAGAAACGACAGACCGAGTTACTTAACCACTTCACTCTTGTGGATGCGCTATGTTGCGGCAATGAAACTGTTTCAATAAGCTCACAGACGTGTTATCGCGTGATGCAATCCCACGGACAACATGTCTCGCGTGCCTGATTATTAGATTAACAGTTTAAATGTGAAAAACTGTGCATTCCGAAAAGGGTATAAGAAAAGAAAAACATTGCTTTGAGAATATTCGGAAGTTATTATTCCTCCGAGTGATACAGTTCAAAGCAGGGAACTAAAGATAATGCAACGTCACAATTTATAAAACGATAATATCGCATAATGCAATGTCACGATTTTCTTTTCTCTATTCTTTTCGGAATGAACGATTTTTCGAATTTAAGCTCTTAATTTAATAATGTGGCATGCGAGATATTTCGTCCGTGACATTGCACGAAGGGAGTCGCGTATTTACACGTCTGTAGTACCTCACGAGCGTCGCGTGATAACGCGTCTGTAAGTCTATATGAACAGTTTCGTCGTCGCGATATAATGCATCAGTGAGAACGAAGCAGTGTTAATGGGGAAAGGACCAACTCCCTTAGCAGAAATCCAACAGTGCCTTCATCCAACAAGCAGCAGCTGGGCACTACCCTCGTTGTCCGTACAGTCAACTTGGCGAATTCAGCCACTGATATTCCTGTTAGCTCCAGGCGATCCACGCAGGCGACGAAGCACTCAGCCCGACCTCCAGCCACAGAGTTTTCAGCGCTTGTCACATCGCTGCTGTCTACATCTCCACACGTATCGTGGACTCTGCTCGCTTACATCAGGTATCGGGCAACAGAAACAGAAGATCTAGTTTTGGGAGACAACGACAGAGACGTCTATTCTTTGCGATACCTAGGCAACGCGAAGTGGAGTCCTATACGAGTGACGCTCATCGCGTCCCACATCACCTCTCGTTCCTACATCAGCGGCACTGCGGTCGCCCAATACGTACATGTATTACGCAGCCTGCTAGCTACCTAAACGCCCTGTATACCCTGTTCATACACTAATCAAATACTTCAATAAAAATTTCACTTAACCTCATACAACGCCTTCTTCCGCCTCTGAGAACGCACAACACGTTTCCCATAGTCAGATATGCATCAAGGCCGTTAAGAGTCTTCTTGCACACGTGTTCGAAGTTCTTTACTATTAGCAATGGGTGTCGAATACATGATTGTTTTTAAATAACTCCAGAAAGAAACATCTAATAGATTTATAACCATCTTTGCTCATACGGTGATATCCGTTACATAACGAGAGATCGTAAATTATTGTAACACAAAGGAGGGTGTCACTTAAAAAAATGGTCCAATAAGACACATGTTTACGGGGACCTTTTTTGTTGCTTTGTGTTCTTTGGTCACTCGTGCAGTGGTTCTCACGTGATCTGCAGCCTCCTCTGTGTGTCATTTTTTAAAGGAATATCATTTTAATGCAATTATTCTAGTAAATAAGTATTGCTTACTTTTTAAATATAAAGTAGATCAATCAATAATAAGTTAAACGCAGTTAAACATGCGCGAGCACGCTCGCACACATTCTTTGCAAACATTCTATTAGGTTAAAACTTATTGTTTAGAACTGGAAAGAAGGTACGCGGAATAGCAGAGAGGTAAGAAAAGTACTCTGTATGCTAAACCTTATCCCCATCAGTGGAGTTTCAATAACCATCATACTTCAGCGTAATGACCCGCTTTGACATAGTTCAATAAACTTTTTTGCACTATCCAAGAGATCGGATTTGATTTTGAATAGTTTCGATAGAAGAGATACCGTTTTTCAACTACACGGTTTGCTTTTGTAATTCGAAGAATAAAGTGAAGAACGAACAAAGGAGATCATCAAGTGCTATAAAAATGGTGATCTCTAAACTTCCTTAATTTCATTTTTTTTATCTAGCAATATTTCCACGCGCACGCACGCGCGCTCGCACGCACACACACAAATGAAATGAAAATGCGACTAAGTCTGATACAATTTAAATTACACTTACTTATTAATGCATATTGATGAACTGATTTCTTTAACATTTTATTCGAATTGGAAAAATGAGTTGCTAGGAAGACACATGAAATGTCTGTATCCATTGTTCGTCGAATGTAAGCTGTGCCTCTGCGTTTTTCATTGAACGCATAAGCAGCAGTGGGATAGTGAGAAGGCAAAGTCTACACTTGAGAAACAGTGTGGAGGTCTCTTCTGCAGGTAACGTGAGACACAAGCCAACATTGATGAACAACGTATTAGCGCAATTTAGATTTGACAGAAAATGAAGTCTTCGCAGAAAGGTATGAGATTACATATTTCAGTACAACAAGATTTTGGGAAAAATGTAAACATTTGTTCCATTTTTCATAAATTTTCTATTCCTTTTTTTCAGCAAAATGACTTTTTGATTCCTTGGAACGTGTGAAAGTTATTGTAAATGAATTTGATAGAAAATTATAAATACATATTAGTATAGTTATGAAAGTTATAATTCAAGCATTTTTTAACCACGTTAAATAGACAGCTTAAATACAATTTTTTGTATGTGTGGTCTATTATATATTGATATACATGCCATCTGATTGTATAGATAATTTGATATAAAATATTATGCTACTTAATACATATCATGTCAAAAATACTTCACTATTATTACTTCGATTACTAACAAACATTTTTTCTAATACAATAATATTTTTTTTAGAAAATATTATATTAGTATAATCAAGGTAATGATGAAGAAAGATCAATTACAGAAAAAGTATTGCACATATAAATATTGTTACATTCATCCTATTCCTGTTTATTTGATTGAAAAGATTTCACCGGTATGTTAAAAGAAATACCTGATATAATAACAAAAGCAAAATTAAGAAGGTTATTTTATCGAATTAAGAACTGTCAAGTGGTGAATTCTTCTCAAAGGAGTTGTAACGCGTGTCGCATTACGTGAAATCGCGCGATTCCCTGAAAAGCATAATTGGTGAAATAACAGGACGGTGCAGACGAAGCACCAGGCGGACAATGTGGAAACTTTTACTGTAGTAAAATTTTCTTATTTACGACTGGCATCTTCAACCGTGAGAAAGACGATAAATACAGTGACAACACAGTTAACACTGATAGTTATGTTTAGAAGTTACTTAAACGCAAACTATCCTGAGAGATGTAAGAGAAAAACTGAGAACGTTATCACGCTGACAAAGTAACAAATTCTTCGTAACAGACTTTGATCTTAATAGCAGCGGCATATTCAGAGAAAAACGAATGTGGTTTCTTTTCTCTGCATCATGCGTCTGAGCATGCGGTTTCTGTAACGAGCATGCAACTGCGGTTTCTGTAACGAACACTTCACTTATTTTATAAGAACATTTTCTTTATTATGTCAATAGCTAACGTGGGTTCTAGAGCATTAATGGTTGGACGTTCGACGCATACCTCGGTATATCTTATTCGTTCTCAACATATTTCTTATTCATTCTTCATGTCATGCACCCGATTGGAATGCATGATCCACACGTTCCATCGTCTATACAACTTTACAAATTTTCTGATCAATTAAAATCTCGTGCTTCTATTATCAACTTTCATTCTAGCTCTGCGTAATATAAAATTTGAATTGACGTAAGACTGATGAGGATTTTTAAATAGCAAGGCTGGTTTCTTTTTCCAGCTCCTTTTCTCCGTCGGTAGATGAGTCGGTAGGGGAGTTACCATGACGACAAGGACACCCTGTTTAGGCCAGCCCCTAACTTCGATCGTGCCCCGAACCCTCTGATATCACCCTTTTTTTCACTCCCTAGCCCCGTCCTCACCATCTTTTCTTTTTCTTTCTTAACCATGACACCATCTTACAACTCTGAATTTTCATTATAACAAAAATAAGGAGCCGTGAGATTTAACCACAGACTTCTATATATTACAAAATTGCCAATTCCTTATAAATAAAGCGTTTTCATTTTTTATACACCAAAGAAGTATAAAAAATATGTTTTCTTGTGTATGCACCTCAATGCATGTAATCGCATATCACATTCGGCATACATATATACACACATATACATTTCCTGTATAATACGATTAAGTGTATTTCTTATAGAAAGAAAAATACATTAGAGAAATGATATATAGGGTGTACCGTGTAGCTGGAACATGCTGTACCTCCTAAACAGTTAGGAATATAAGAAAATATTAAAAGTAAAAGTTAAATGATGTCGGACAACGTATAATATGCAACCAATTTTATGCGCTTTCGTGCATCTGTGCACCAGAAAAATTCAACTCGCTTTTTTTTTTTTTAATGGAAACCTATGTTTTTGATTGCATCAGTTGATGTACTTTCTTGTGCTCCACATAAAAATATTAATATACTTATAACCAATACTTATTCGTTAGAAAGTTACCGAAGCTAAAAGTTCGTTGAATTATTTTGGTCTCTCAACAAGTGTTCTGGAGTACCTAGCGCGTTATGTTCCATTACAATGTTTGTAAATATAAATCGGCTGCTAATGCTAGTCCCGGTGAAATTAAGATTTCCATCAGTAACTATTCACTATCCGTGTGCGATTGTTTGTCGACCCGGTGTAACGAAATCATGACATTTACAAATACTGAAAAAATTGATATGTTTATTTTGTTTAGCAAATTCAATCAAAATAATGCTGCGACTCCAAGGCTGTATTGAGAGACATATCCCAATCAACAACAGCCTTAGCTTTCGTATTTTTACAACGTAGAGTTCAATTTGTGCCAACACAGCTCCTTCCACTAACCTTTTTACCAAACAAAATTTATCCCTATCCAATTTTTGTTGAGGAAAGATTGCAGTTTGGAGATAAAGTCCAAAAAATGAACTATTATTCCAATTTCTGTTTGGCAACGACTACTAAGATTATTTGGACCAACACCTACTGTTTAAGGTGGATTTCGAATCACAGCTACAGTATACGTATCACCTGGGAAAACTAAAGGTTATGTACAATTTTTTATGTACAAGGTTATGTACATTCCCACCCGGATCTCCTGCGTGAAAGTGAACATCTATCCACTACATCACCATAGCTCTTTTGAAAAATAAACTGTTGCCAATATTTTTTACAGTATATTGAGAAAAATGAAAATATTTGTAGAAGGTAATGTAAGAAAAAAAGGTGAAAGGGAAACAGAGAATAGAATATACACTCAAACCTGTTTTTCTGCGGTCTCTTTTTGTGCGATTTGTTTTGTGCGATTTGTTTTGAGCGATTTTTTTTTTGTGTGGTATACGAAAATTTCAATCAAATAAATAAGTAGTAGGTTTGATTGGCCATTTAGCTTGTTCGATGTTTAATATGTATCTCATCGCATGACATAAGTAGCGCGTCAGCCGATTACATTGTAAGTGTGTTTAAACTCTGTTATCGTAAATCACAGAGAGTTGCTGTTATCCGTCTCTGATCTGCGCAAGTGACAAGTCCGTTATATTAATTGACGTCCTTCAAAGTGAGTTCACATTTATGGACCATTAAGATAATTTATTCGTCAGTCATTTCGTAAGGTTTTGAGTTATTTTCTACGTGAGACTTTTTTTATGCGCTCCCTATCCACCGCACAAAAACAGGTTTGAGTATATAATAAAATAATAATATAATATAATACACCTACTGAAATGTATACTACTACTTTATTTCAATATGTTAGACACGGTTCAGTAGATAAATATAGAGATGTATGCGTCTATCAAAATGTTTGAATCTATTACACTGTTATCCGTCTGTTCACTACGGCGATCGCTTTTTCATTACGTAACCAAACGTAGGTCTGTAGAATTTGATTCCTCACACGCTGCATGCAGACTTTTACGGATATAAACTGAAAGACGCCTTATGCCTGTCTAGAATTCTTCAGCCGAAGAGCGCCTTGTGCCCATTTAGGAGTTGGTCTAGCCAGTACTATATATGAGTCTTTACCGCTTTATTTTTTAAAAATTCTTACATTTGGGCATTTCTGATACGTGCCCACCCCGGATTGGAAAACAAATATGGATGCACTAATGCATACTCAATTTACACTATTTGGGGGAGCATCGATATACCAATATCGATATACGATATTGGTTGCTTCCTACGCGCCTTTGTGAGGTTTACGGCTCTCTTGTTATCCCTCATTATCTGTGATAACACACTTATTATTTCTTAGCACTTTATATACAATGTACGGTGCTTTAAAACGAGGAATCAACTTTTTTAAGGTTGGGCGGGTATTTCCAAAATTTTTTGATAACACTTAGTCTTCTAATTTGTAATACCGCGCTTTTTTCCATATCTTATCTTTCTAGATTTTGTCATATTCTTGTAACTTTACAATTTTTTTGCGAGCCTCACTCTAATCTCTTCTAAATTACGCGGACAATTATTCGCACACTCATTCAAATATTTTGTCACTTTATCACTACGCAATACCTTGCAGCCTAGCTCGAAACAGTAATTTACTAGGCATTTTATTTGTTGACTTACGAATTCTTCTTCAATTTTTTTAATCCTACATGTATATCTTTATCAATTTTCGAACTGATGCTTACTAAACCTTTTTCACTGGACCGTGAATTACAAAAATCAATATCGATTATTTCGAGAACTTTGGTAGAAGTATCAAGTTCGAGTTGTCTAATCAAACATACATTTAACTATTTCAATACGTCACGACCCAGTACGACCAAACTCGTCATGGTATTATCGCTATCGTATTAAATGAAATATTTCACTTTACTGTCCCTATCTAAATCAATTCACCCCTTCTATTGCTAGATCAATCGTTCGTTCTGGAATATATTTTCGCTTAATAAAAGTTTCCGGGCTGCCTGTATTTAAAAGTGTACCGAATTTAAAAGATTCGTTAGGTTCGCTACTATTGCAATGATAATAGGTGATGGTTTTTGTTAAATTCGTCACTTATTTCATTTATGCTAGTAACTTGAAATGCACCCTTTCTCTTCTGTTCCAGACAGTCTTTCAGTTGATGGGTCGTATTACCGCATTGAAAATAAGCGTTTCTCTCTCTTTTTGACTGAGTACAGTCTTTGTATATGTGGACTTGTCCACTGCAATTATAATGGGGATCCTCTTTACTCGTATCTCCAACGTGAATGACGGCTCCGTGTCGCGTGTTCCTCGCGCTTACGTTTCTGCGTGCAATGTGATTTTTTCCATTACTTCGAGAAGCTCTGAGGAATCCTTAGAACATTTCATCATTCATTTTGCAACTGGTAATCAGGAATGCAATCAATAAAGTAATCGAACAATTTTTCCTTTTCGATCGATATTATATTGGGTTGTTTGGAAAGTAATTTCGTCTTTTCCCGACAGAGAATTTAATCGTATTCTTTCGCACTCAAGTTCACACTTAAGCCGCAAAATCATTATATTTCTTGAGAGCTGATATAGCAAAGCTTGCGTGTAAAAAAGTCCAATTGATTCAACGCATTAGTTTTTGGCTGGCGCTCTTTCAAATATGGAGAGCAAAAAGTAGCATTTTTGTCATTTTTTACTTTTTACTGTAGAAAAAGTAAAAATGCTGTTTAATCCATTGACTACCACGCAAATTTAGAGTGTCTTGCCCTGGGTGCCACGGTTTTGCAGCCAATCTAAACTTGCAGCACATACTACGAGATATCTCGTAGCTGCCAGTTTTGGTACAGACGCCTACTACGAGATATCTCGTAGTTGGCAGTCAATGGGTTAAGCCACAAGGAATTTACCGATGTTTATGCAGAAGATGTATCGACAGTACGCCAGAACTGGTTTGCAAAGATTCGATTTGGCAGTGTTGATGTCGAAGATATACCACGTTGTGGAAGCTGACAAAGATACAATACTGGCATTAGTTGACGCAAACCGGCGAATAACAACACACGAGATCGATGAAAGATTAAATTTATCAAATTTAACTGTTTATGATCACTTGAAAGGTCTAGGTTTAATCTCGAAGCTCGATATATGGATTTCCCACGTTCTCACGGAGAGAGAAAGCGCATCATTACTGGGAACGAAAAATGGGTTGTATATAATAATATCAAACGCAAGAGATCATAGAGCAAAAAAGATAAATCGGCTCAAAGCATTTCGAAAGCCAATGTGCATCGAAAAAAGGTGATGCTACCTGTTTGGTGAGATTTCAAAGGAATCGTTTTTTTTTTGAGCTTTTACCGGATAACACAACGATTAATTCGGAAGTCTACTGTCATTGGCTGGACAAACTGAATAATGCACTTTAACGGAAGAGACCAGAATTAATCAACGGAAAAGGTGTAGTGTTCCACCAAGATAATGCGAGACCTCGTACAAGTTTGATCACTCGCCAAAAGTTTTTACAGCTTGAATGGAATACACTGCCACACACACCATATTTTTCAGATGTGGCACCTTCGAAGTATTATTTAAAAACCTTCACTTCAAATGAGGAAGTCAAAAATCACCTGGATCAGTTTTTTGTCTACGAAGAGCAAAAATTTTATGACCGTGGAATCACGTTACTGCCAGAAAGATGGCAAAAGGTATTGGACCTGAATAGCCAATATATAGTTTAATAAAATATTTATTCATTATACGAAAATTATCTTTCATTTCCACAAAAAAAAGGGAAAAAAACGAAATTACTTTCCAAACAAAAACTCAACATTTTCCAGGATTATATTTTCATGGAAGTATTCGATGAATTTTTCACTAGGACGCCACGTTCTCCTTTCAAATTGTCTTTTAAGCGTCACCTTATTCGGACAATGATCGAAGATTTTAGAGTTATTGCGTACAATAACTCATCCGTTGACAATTGTAGATGATCGGATTTCGAGTGAAACCATTCTATTGTTCTGCCCTTCAATTTTGACGCAGTGAGAATTCTGGTCAAATTGTCATCGAACTGATAGGTTTTCTTAATTAATTGAACGTGGTTGTCCTTCTTGAAGGCATCTCCACTGCCATCAAAATCACCGATCAAGTCATCAATCACTCTCACACTGGGACTTTTCTGAACAGTTGGACTTGGTGTGGCAGATAAAGATCCTTTCCACAATTTTGCCTCATGACGATACAGGGAATGTTCACATTCCCTGATTGCGACTTCTTGTCTCAAAAAGGCCAATTCGACTTGTACACTTAAGTCTTCTGTATTTGGCATGTTTCGATCCATGTTGAGATTTGTCATTGATATGTGATTCGCTCTTGATATACCAGATACGCTTGAAACATTTTCGGTTTATTCTCTCGTGTAAATACTTAGCTATTCTGGCACTTTCCCACTAGTACTGCGATTGGGTGAGCACTATCACTGTTGTAACCTTTGCACTACAAATGCCAAAATCACGAAAGTGATGTTTCGATTTTAAATTAAGAACAGACATTCTGATCCCATTTCTGATAGTATAGCGGAGAAGTAAGAGATAAAGAAAGATGAAATGCAAAGAGAGAATAGAATATATGATAATATTATATAATAATATAATATAATACAGTCACTAATATATACTACTGATTTCAATATGTTAGATGCGGTTAAGCAAATAAATTATAAATGTATGCATCTATCAAAATATTTCAATCTATTCCACTATTATGCGTCTGTTCACTACCGTAATCGATTTCTCACTGCCTGAAGTATCCAAACGTAGACCTGAAGAATATAGTTTCTAACGCGCTGCATGCATACTCATACAGGTATAAATAAAAGGGAGCTTTAGAATACCCACTTAGAATTTTTTGGCTGAAGGGCCTTAGACGTGCCCACTTAGGAGCTCGTCTAGCCAGTACTATTTACGCTCTTACCGATTTATTTTTTTAAAATGCTTATGTTATGTATCTCAAATTTTCTGGACAGACGAGACGATATTCAGGAACAGAGGAATGTTCAATTGACATAATGAAAATACATGGTCCGTTGAAAATCTATGCCTCAAGAGAACACTAAGAATCCAATATGGTACGGCGTAAATGTTTGGTGTAGAATTTTTGACAAATGGTTTATTAGTCTATATTTTTTTAACGAAACATTGACTAATAAAAAAAAATGTAAACTTTCTAGAATTCAACCTACCAGATGTTTTATATGATGCAAAGATTCTTCTAGATAAACGGTGAAACATGAGGTACTTTCAAGAAGACGTGCTGTAGCACACACTTTACTGACAGTGGTCAACATTTAAATAAAACTTATGGAGCAAACTGGATTGATACACGTGGGCCGATCTCATGTCCACCGCGATTCCCGGATCTTGCAACCCCCGGTCTTTTTTTTTATGGAGATCTCTAAAAGACACGGTGTATTCGTACCGAATTACCAATTTTGAAGAGATCCAACAACCATTTAGTCAGAAATATCCAATATTCTGGAAAGGAACAGCAGTAATGTGGCGCACATTGTCAACAAGCGATAAAAAATGCTTGGAATTCAATGGAAAACCTTTCGAACACTTGTAACGTAGGTATTCCGGGACACTTGTGGAGAGACCAAAATAATTCAAAGAACTTTTAACTTTGGTAATTTCTTAACGAATTTGACTAATTTTACCTTTAAATTTTACTTCTTAACAAAAGTTTAAGGCTTATGTATGTTAGTACCTTTATATAGAGTACAATTATTTTTTTTTACTTTACATGAAGCACAACATTAAAAACAGGTTTCCATTAAAACAAAAAGATGCAAGTTGAATTTTTGTGATGCACAGATGCACAAGAGTACAGAAAATAAGTTGCATATTATGCGCAGCCTGACACCAATTAACTTTGACTTATAACATATTCTTCTATTCCCAACCGTTTAGAAGATACGGCCTGTTCCAGTTATGTGGGGCACCCTGTAAAATAATGATAATAAATTTGTTAACTTAGATAAACTAAATTAATACATTTATTGTAAGTTTTCAGAATAAGAAGTCCTATTCATTATAATATATGCGACGTTTTGACTACTTTGTCTGGTTCTTTAGAAGCTAAGGGTACATATAAAAAAATATCTTGAATAATTTTGAAAAATTTGTAACAAACTTGTAAATAGTGGATGATACGATACCTATTATAGACTAATTAGTTAAAATAATATATATATATATATATATAGAGGGGGGGGGGGCTTTAGCCGCGATTGCATTAAGGATAAAGGCGGAACACGAGATTCATATCAAGAACTGCACAAAGGCATCCGATGCTTGTGATACACAGACAAAAGTTTTTGAACTTCAGTCACGACCAAGAATTTTGCAACTCAAGAAGCAAATGTTCTGAATACAAATCGAAACTGAAGAAGCAATATCTGATCATATTTGGTTGAATTCAAATTCACAAAGCTCAAATATCATATTGAATTGAGGAAGCATATATCATATTTGGTGAAATTGAAGACATATAGTGATAGTCTTAAAAAAAACTGTTCACGAAGTGAACTTAATGTATGCAATTCAGTATGGCTTTTTTTTTTTAATTCACTTTTCGGCACCAACTACTAAGGTTAGTTGGCCTAGGACCCACTGTTTGAGGTAGGTTCCGAACCACCAGAGCTATGGTACATATATCACATAGAAAAACCAAAGATGGTGGGCGAGATTCGAACTCGGACTTGCCACGTGACAGTCTGAGCCTGTATCCACTGCACCACCGTAGCTCCCCTCAATGTGGTTTGGCTAACAGTTTTGAAGAAATGATTATGGCACTAGGAAACCGACTAAAAGTCGATTAAGTACAACATTATACACTGTTTATTACGTCCGTATTTTAAAAAGCAAGTTGTTATCTGCATCATAAATAGAAAGGAAGCTGAAACGATTAATAATTGATAACCATAGACTAAGTATTTTGAATAAGAAAACTAACACGATAGTGGGGAAAACTCTTTGTAGGAATGAGTTGTATTTTGTTAGAGCTAAAGTCATTAAAAATAAGGCAGAAATCCATCATGTTATTGGCAATAATAAATATCAACTTTTGGTGACAAATGCCACCAAAGATTTTGTCATGTAAACGTGAGGGCTATTAAAGAACTCTGAAGTAAAAATTTAGTTAGAGGTTTGGAAGATAAAAATATTAGAGATATCCATTCTAATGGCTGTAGTATGGGTAAGTCGATGAAAAGTCCCTGCAAAACTATAGCAGGTAGGCGAACAAAAACTGTATTAGAGTTGATCCACTCCGATTTGTGAGGACCTTTACCAGAAAATTCGATGGGAGGTTCGCTACTTTATCAGGCTTTCCGACGATTATTCGAGAAAAACAACTGTATATTGCCTAAAAACCAAAGATGAAATAGATGCTACAATAAAAAATACATAGCGTGGGAAAAAAGAAAGAGACCGAAAAATAAAGAGAATGAGTGCTTACAATGAAGTAGAATATTATACCAGAGATATGATGGCGTTATTCGATAAGTTAGGGATAAAGCATGAACGTACAAACGCGTATGCATTACAAATAAGCGGAATAGCTGAGAGAGTTAATAGATCTCTAATGAATCTTGTGCGTGCGATGTTAAAAACAGCGGCATTACCTAAGAAGTATTGGGCACAGGCATTGTTAGCTGCGTGCTATGTTAGGAATAGGATATTCACTCGACAATCAGTGACAACGTTCCAGAATGCGTATGGACTGGTAGAAAACCGAGCGTGACACGTTTGAGAACATATAGATATTGGGCATATATACATGTAACTAAAACGAAATAAGCTTGAGTCGAGAGCTAAAGAATGTATATTCGTAGATTATTCTACCGAAATAAGAGGATGTAGCCTATGGAGTCCTGTCACAGATGACATTATCCGTACCAAGCATGTGGAGTTTGTTGAAGAAATATGTGGTTAACAATATAGTTGCGGAAAAAGAACATACAAACATACGGTTAATGACGAAATAGATGTAACCAATATAACGGAAGAAGCGGAGGCCAAAAAGGTGGAAACTAGTACGTGTGAAGATAAAGGTGATAGAGCAAATATTTCAGGAGCGCTAGGAACTTCAGAAATCACTGGTAATAATGTAAAAGACGTCAGATACTATAACGATAATCCACAAGAAATATGCGCGAATAAAACTGCCACTCACATACAACGACTCGGAAAAAAAATAAGAAATCCTTGGGGTTGATAGAGTAAGCATAAAAGAATATAAATTAATTTGAACGAAATAATAAAGCCAACGTTGTTTGAACAAGGAATGTTGTTACCTCAGTCCGAAAAGTGGAGAGTAGCCACACATGAGGAATTACAAAGATTGGAAAGTAGGTATACACGGGGGATTATAAATAAAGGCAAACATATGCAATGTATAGGTGACAAATGGATATAAAGTGAAAATGGACCCTGCCAGAAAAATCATCAGGTATGAAACAAGATGGATACCGCAGGGCTACGAACAAGAGAAAAACATGGATTATTTTGAATTATACGCACCAGTTGCGAGTTTGACTATAATTAGATTATTATTAGTTTTGTCATTATGTCAGGGTTGGAAGTTATTTAGATGTAAAATGCGCGTCTTTGTACCGAGATTAGAATGAGATTTATATGAAACTACAATCTGGGTATAACACGTTAGATACTAAAGTAGTATAACAAAAGACGGCTATTTATTTATGGACTAAAACAATCAGCCTGTAATTGGAATGATGCAATTGATACGCTTCTAGCGAAAAGTGGATTCCAAAGACTGAAATCTAATGGTTGTGTTCATATGTACAGACGCAATCTCATCCTTACTACCCATGTAGATAAAATTGTATTATGTAGTCAAAATATAGATAAGATAGAAGTTAAGATATTATTAAGACCACATTATATAACAAGAGATTTAGGAGTAGCGTCTTAGTAATTAGGAATAAGTATAACATATATTAAATAGAATATAATATTACCATAAAAACTGAATATACAAAAACATTTAGATGAATGTAACATGAAAGAATGAAAAGTCACTAAAATGCCCATGGAGTTAGGTGTAAAGTTATCAAAGCGCGATGCTCCTTCAACTGAAGTCCGGAAGGAAGAGACACAAAACGCCCGATACAAACGGTTAATCGGATCATTAATGTATGTAGCCTTGATCACCCGATCTGACATAATGTACGCCGTATCCAAGTTAGTGCAGTTTGTGTCAAATCGTTGGGTGCACTCGAAGAAAGTATATAAATATCTATCTAAAACAAAAGAAAGGTCTATAACGTATGGTAAAGACAACAACATAGGAATATTTAGCAATGCGGACTGAGCAGCGGATATAGATGATAGACATTTGAATAGTAGTACCGTAGTGTTTTTAGGGGGAAACCCAATCTCCTGGAAGTAGAATATGCAAAAGTCAATATCCATATCTACTATGGAAGCGAAATATGTAGTGCTCGAACTTGCCATAAAGGATCCAATATGGATGAACATGATCTTTAGGTATCACCTAAGCTATACACCCTCAGATGTGATAATAGATCGACCATCGATTTCACACTAAATAAAATAAAAAGAACGAGAATCAGATGCAGCGATATAGCGTAACATAAAACCAAGGAGAAATATCAGAAAGAGTTGATACAATTGAAATATGTTTCCTCGAGTGATAACGCAGTACTCAGATATACTCAGGAAAGCATTGTCACAAAACAAGATGCCAATTCACGTAAAGAAACTAAGATTGAGACTAAAAGTGTGTAACGAAAATGGAAGAATTTACGGGTATTTGTCATACATTTCGAAGTAAGTGCACGACTGTAGTGCTACGCTCACTTTGCCACATGTACTTAACTCGACTTTAACCCATTGACATACAAATAAAACGGAATTCGATGCCTCCGAAAAATACTATTTAATTTGCCTGAACCGAACGATTATGCGCAAGCTAAGAAAGAGAACGTTTTATTTTGAAATTCGTATCGTTATATAACATTTAATCCGGTTGATATATATTGTTAATGGAGAAGAATCGTTTATAATTTTTATTAAATTCAAATACGGTCTAGTACAACATTTGCCGTGCGAGACCATTGCTATACCGAATACTGCTTTCAACGTGCTGCTTTCTGATTTACCGGTTTGTGGATGCAACTGTGTGATTAGCATTGTTACGAAAGTGGGAGGGTGGGGCATCTTAAACATTGTAAACAAACCAGAATCGACGCACGAGTGAAGCAACAGAGTAATCTAATAATATACTGCACGGTGTCCGCCGAAAACAGCTCTTGACGAGATAGACACATCAAAGTCTACGATGGCACATAAAATGACTAACGACCCCAACTCGTCATTGTATGGCAATGGATTAAGTTGAGCCAGCGACATATAACTATATTCTTGTACACCTTTATAATATTAACCTTTTGCCATACAACTACGTGTGAGACTCGTAGTCAGATATTTGGCTCAAAACTGATTATGGCCTGGCTCGTGGTATGTCGGTCGGGCCAAAACTGATTATTATGGGCCTGGCCAAGTCTAAATGTCATTGCACACTTGGAAAAATCCAACATCTAGTTATAACAAAAGAGGCAGTGACAGGTTCAAAAGCAGGCTATGGTGGTCAAGAGTTATAAACGCTCGAAACCCTTTAATTAAGAAAAGAAATTCCTGGTTTATTGTTCAACAACAGGTGAAGCTCGTGATAGATTTGTTCGTCATTTTGTCTTAGTTGCATGTTATTTTAGGCAACATTCGCACATTGAAATATATTTTATACATTTTCTGATTTCTATATGATGTCGTTAAATTAAATATTATATTAGGTAGGGCCATAATACCCTTCCGGTTTTAGGCTATTTATTCAAATCTTCATAAAATTAGTTATAATCATCGGATTTAGGTTAAATATGCGCCGTTTTGTTCGATAACTCGTTGCCAACGAGATTTCAACTTCATTATACCTCGTTCGTAGAAGCCTACTTCCCTATTGGCAAAAAACTGGGACAGCCAATCTCCGCAGACCTCTCTGGAGGCAAACTTTTTATCACTAAGCGCATTCGCCATGGGCAGGAACAGGTGGTAATCACTTGATGCCAGGTCCGGACTGTAAGGTGGATGCATCAGAACCTCCCATCCAAGCTCCCGGAGCTTCTGCCGCGTCGCAAGCGATGTGCGAGGCCTTGCGTTGTCCTGATGGAACAAGATTTTGCTTCTGTTGATCAATGCAGGCCGCTTTTTAGCCAATGCTTGTTTCAAGCGATCCAGTTGCTGACAGTACAGTACCGAATTGA